>JAOTRH010440456.1:0-33038 GCA_034768845.1 Heliamphora exappendiculata
AATTATACAATAAAGCAACAAAATTCAAAATTGGAGCCTAATCTCCCTAATGGCCGACCAACTTGAGTGTCCCACACCCAAGCCCTTTGTTTTGTGTGATAACTTTTGGACATGCATGGATTTTTAGTGGCTATAGCCTTCATAGGCCTTACATACACATCATAAGCCTTTTTTTAGCTACAAAAATGTTTTTAAAAGACCACCAAACACCCCTCATTTTTAGCATTGCTCTCCCACTCTCTCACATTTGTGTTTTGCATTTTTCTGTGTTCCAAGAGTGCGTTAGAGAGAAAAAAGAAAGACCTAGAGTGTGTTCATCAAGTTCTTCAAGTGTTCTTGTTCAAGGTGCTTTCATATCCATTATCCATCAAGCATTTCTAAGGTAGGAACAATATTCTTATACGCTTATTTTCCATCTACTAATGTTTTTCATAGCTCCTAAACATCTCTAGATTCAAGATCTATGCTCAAACTTATGTGATGTGATTTTGAATCTATTTCTTACTTTTATTCTTTCTCCTCATTCATCCACCATCTTCTCTTGTTTTTGACCCGTGGAAATGGTATATATCTCATATATAGGCCATATATATGAGAGATATAGTCATGCATGCAAGAGCCATGGGCTTAGGAACCTAGAAAACACCTATTTTCTTCATACTCAAATCTGTCCAGAGAAGGTCTTCGCCAAAAATCTAATTTTTGTTATTTTTTTTGAGTGATCTAGACTCATCAAAAGTTTCTAGAATTTTTATTGTAGTTTCATGTATATATTATTTGCATGCACGAATTTTGCTGAGCTCCAAATCTTTTCTCTTATTTTTCCAAAAATAGAGAAGTACATCGTGTTAAAATATTTGTTTGGACAGGCCACTTTGAATCCATACCATTTCCTGTAAAAGTAAGCTGTCAGTATGCTTTTTATGTGGCTTGATAGATAAATGTCTTATTTTTCTAATCCTACCGGAATCAACCCGTTTGCATGCGTATAGAGAAAATGAGGACGATTCTCCCAAAATGTGTCGAATCTGGACACTATTTGGTGGAATATTTATAATAAATCCAAAAAAATGAAACAATTACAAGGTCAAATCCCAGAGCTTCTACGCTCATATATCTACCATTTTAAAAAATTTGGAAATGGATACTTAAGTTTAAGTCCTTATTTCTATTTTTGAAGCCACTGAGCTTCCGCGCCACTGTTCTGGAAATTTTTCTCTACACTGTCATAGAAATCTTTTTTGTTAAAACCAAAGCCTTAGAAGCAAAATTTTAAAAAGTGTAAAACATAAAAAGTGTTTAGAACATCCCAAATAGGGTGCCTACCAAATATCATATTTTATTTCCAAGTCTAAGTAGTTTAAAAACCCTAAAATCAGTAGCTAAAATCTAAAAATCCTGACTGTGATTAAATGTGATTTAGAGTTAAAGCTATTGTTTTGGGTTTCCTATGTTGTGTTATGCATGATTAAATTGTCACGTGCCAAACTTTGGGTCACGTGAAATATTCGCAAGCAATCGAACATAAAATCCAACCGGGAATACACTCTCAAATTAAACCATACATGTATTGTATATAATCGCTA
Source organism: Heliamphora exappendiculata (assembly GCA_034768845.1). NCBI lineage: Eukaryota > Viridiplantae > Streptophyta > Magnoliopsida > Ericales > Sarraceniaceae > Heliamphora > Heliamphora exappendiculata. The sequence continues at coordinate 1,587 of JAOTRH010440456.1, forward strand.
AACGACTTACATTACATGACCCCAACGCTAGAAAACATGTTACAACATACATGTAACAGAAAGAACAAAAAGGAAGACTACAGCTCTTTCACCTCAAGTATCCAAGATCAATCTACGTGATCGGTACCTAAAGAAAATCAAATCCCACACCATGAGCCAAAGCTCAGCAGAAACTAGACCAACATGTAATATAAGCTAAACATGCTAGGAAAACGAGGGCTATTTTAGACTATTTTTCAAGCCTTAAAATAGTTTGGAAACAGTTTTAGATAATGACTCATCAGAGCCAGCAAAATAGTTTGATAACACGACTCGCACGAGTCCCAAAGATAACAGATATATATGTACATACAGCACATGGATATATATCTAAGCTAGCTCTACCAAGCCCCAACAAGCTACTCATGTAACACATGCACTACGCCCAACACGCTATGAGCAACACACCCAACACATAATAGATATGGATCACACGCACTATATTTAAGATCACGTTCCATCCTTGAAACTATGCATATCATCCTACCAGATATCATGCCACAGTTAAGCGAAAAATAGTAAAAACACATACAAAGGTAACAACTACAGACTCCTTCCCATTACCTTAGACCCGAGTTACACAGATTGGCTTGGTAATGACAAGTTCTATACGAAGTTACAATGATAACGCCATTAACGGAGGCAACCGGCTTAATTTACGAGATAGACCCGAGGGTCCAAAGCACCCACACAACATAAGGATCTCCTCGGGCTTTCACCGAAGGACCACTGCCCCATGTAACATTTCTCGGGCTTTCACCGAAGGACCACTGCCTCATCTATCACATGTCTTCTCGGGCTTTCACCGAAGGACCACCACCCCATCTATCACATGTCACCCATGCAACCGACGCAACCTGTGCAACATGCAGCACGCACGCAACCCGTGCAACATGCATCACATGCATCCGCTCCTCAGAGCCCACATATGTGCCTATAAAACTATGAGTTTTAGAGCATAAACCACATTACACATATCGACAACAAGAAATGTATAACTTCACAATTTGTACATAAATAAACCAAAGTTATAGATGCACAAAGCCGGTTATAAACGCACACAGCTAAATATAACCCCACATCATGACACCACCCGTCACATAACCCATCATGAGATCACGTGCCGCACACATACGTCATCCGTTCATCCGAACGACTTGTCCACTCACCAGGACAACCCATGATACAGAAAACTAAAACCTAACCTGAAGGTCAACATCGCCCGTGCACTCGAGCGCTCAACCACTGCTCGAGTGGTCCCCTACCAACATACCTCTCTGCCACCACCTTGCTTGAGCGGACGACCACCGCTCGAGCGGTCAATGCTGGGTGAAAAATCCCACCCAAAGGCCAACTCCAAACCTCTTACAGAACGATTTTCACAAAAACCCCATCTTTTCCCAAAACTCCCATTTTAGGAAAAGAGCTATGGGCCCAAACACGCCACGCACCCAACTATGCACAGACACCACTCACACATAATAAGCACACTAACGCCACACAAGAACAACCCACGTCATTCCCAAGGACGACAACAATAATAAATACCCGAGCCCACGACACGACCCCAGAAGCCATAACACAACCAAAAGAACCCCAAAAGGAATCAAAGGATTCAACCACTAAACGACAAAACACAAACAAACTCCCAAGGCCCTGGCATGCCCAACACATACTCAAACACGCCTAACACGACAATGTGAACCCACACACACCCAACACGGCCAACACGGACCCACACAAACCCACGACACCCTAAGATACAAGAAACTTGGTAGAAAGGACCCACAAGGATGAAAAACAACCTTTTTCCAACATTTGGCCAAAAATGGGTGAAAAACGATTTGGAAAATCTTGACATACCTTCACTATTTTCGTCATAACATTTTCTACAAAAATAATTTTAAGGTCAGTAAGCTTCCATTGGAAAAAAAGACTTTCTGGGCTTCAATTTGAACACAAAAATGACCCAATTTCGAGTCCGAATGAGAGAGATATGATCAAAAGAAAAAGGCCTAAAAATGGCCTTGCGACGATGGCGCTCACTGAGCGCCTCTCCACCAGAGAGCAGTGCTCACTAGGAGCCCGCTCGGCGCTTGAGTGCCCTTCAGCGTGTACAGAAAGTCCTTTTTTTTGAATTTCAAGCCCTTAAACTCTCAAATACTCACAAAGATGCTTTAACACACACATAAGCTTACCAACCCGCATATATTAACACCCACGGACATACACGAGCCCAAAACATCAAGAACCACCAAACGAAAACCCTCAAAACCCGGTTCACCCAACCAAAAACAACACAAAAACAATTTTAAAGCAAAACCCGATCTTTAAATCGATTTTTCATGCATTTTTAACCCGTAAAAACACACATGATTACACGTAGCACCCTTATAAGACCTGAGAGTCTAGGATCCTACCTCGGTGAGTTAAAAACTTGACGCCTCGATCCACCTGCAAAATTGAACTTCGTCGAAATAAAATTCTGTCCGGATGAACACGTGGCCCACTGTGCCAATAACAAGGATCCGTTGTTGGATCGTTGAAAATAGAGCCCCAGGACCCCAAGAAGTTAAAGAGAAGGTAGAGAGAAAATGGAGGAAACTTAGTGGAGAAGTTTTGAAAATATTTTTTGAAAATATCTAACTTCAGATATTTATCGACCTTCAAAATATCTTTTTTTGTAATTTTTTAAAATTCGCACCGCATCACTCCACGGTCTCGGGACTCAACCCTACATGCATATCTGAGCCTGATCATGCATATAAAAGCATTTAAACATGCTAAAGCAAGAACGCTAAACGTGCGTCGAAAAATACTGAAAAAGAAAATGGTCAGGGTCTCACATAAATAATTAGTACGGGTGACATTGTCTCGATATTCTTACATGATTTTAGTGGTTGAATTATAATTACATTCAAGTTTGGTTAAATCGTTGATCTTTGCACATTTTATAATTACATTCTTACATGATTTTAGATCAATTGGTGCACTTTTGTCTCACATGCCAATTAATCATATCCATGTATGAATTTCCATGTAAGTAGAAAAATCGTAATTTTAGCATATAGTATCATGCCACATCATCATTGGGTGGGTTTTATGGGATTCACTTAAAGATTATAAAACATAGATGAAATTGAACCTTAGGGGTGGTACAATGACACTTGGGGAAATTGTGGCTTTACGCCTTGGTTATTTTTGAATGGTTTTTGCTCTTAGTGCTAAATGCACGTTGTTATAAATTATATTATTGGTGAAGGAGGTTCGGGTGGCGTAATAATAAGAGTTAGATTTTGCAATCCTGCGTTTGACCTTGACCTGTGAATCGAGGGCCTGAAGTGTTGACTTGTCCACGCCCTTGCCGTCAGTGATGACCCGGTTGGACACTTAGTTTGCTACGTAGTCATCCCACGGCTTAAGGAACGCTCTTTGTCGATCGGTATACTTAGTTAGCGTGATAGGGATCATGGGGTTTAGGATGGTTTTTCCTGGGCATGGAGAACCTAGAATAACTTAAGTTTAAATTGCACTAGAAAATTTAAATTGGCTGCATCATTCTCACCATTGCTCACTGTCATATTTATTCTGTCATCTTGTCAACTATGTGTTAACTTGTACATGGAGATTTTTTTATGTAATTATGTTATTTCTTCTGGGCTTTCACTCACGGCATTCTGTGCCAAGTTTTGAGGACGCAAAAGTTCCCGCCAACTACCCTGTACCAGAGGAGGTGGAACGGTGGCTCCCATGAGCCGGAACTCTACCAGTTTGCTGCACTTGATTTCTTTTTGAGCCTATCGGACTTAGTGTTGCTTTCTTTAATATTTTCTTATATATATACTTTATTTTGGGTTTGTAACCTTAATCTTATGGTATTCTTACTTTTCTGCATTGATGGGTATTAATCGCTTATTACTATTTCGTACCATTATTAGCCAATTGTCGCTCTAGATGTCTCCGAGTTTTAGGGTGTCACAGTTTGGTATCAGAACTTAGGTTCAACCCTTACCCACGTGACCGTTGACCTAGGCTTAGACTTTGAGACTTGAACTTTTAGACTTGGTTAGAGCCCTTCTTATTATCATGCTCTAGACATGAAACTTTGAACTAACAGTTTGCTAAAAACTGACACCGTTCTCTTGTTTCATTATAGGATGGCATCATCATCTTTTTCTGGTAGGTTCACCCCACCATCGGCATCATTGTCGTTTGATTCACATGTCAGTTTCCACTCTTGGGAACCCTTTTGATTCCAGGCAAATCGTATTGTTCCCATCGACCCTACTCAGATGGTGGGTAACATCCGATGGAGGGCAGAGCGCGACGTTGTCCGACACATTCAAAAGGTGAAAGAGGAGTACCCATGAATGACCGATCGCGAGTACAAGGTAATATTGAAAAGGAGAGTCGGCAACACCTTGCGGCAGGCCCAACGTGCCCACTAGATGATCCATCATGACCGCACTTTGGAGCGGCTTCGAGCTATAGCGTCTAATCTTGTAGTCTACGCCCCTATCAACCTCCTCCTGCGACCATTGGACTAGGAGGTTGACTCCTCCAACTCAGCGGTGCGTCCACCACCTCGACCTCGCAGTCCAGTTAGACACACTCGCATGCTGCCACCACCAGCTTCACCACCTGCCTCACCAGATTACTACCCAGCCTCACCCGAGGGCTCCTTTGACACCACAGGCCGTTCCTGTCCCTTATACACCCCTCGATCCCCCACCTACTCCTGAGAGTACTCTTTTGTCTCCCCTCGATATGCCCCGATACCTCCAACTCCTCCAGCCAGCGCCGATGATGACACATCAGACGAGGAGGACCCCACCGAGGATACTCATTAGGCATCTCTTCGGGTTTAGGGTAGACGCTAGGGACAGGGATTTTGGGTTAGTTTTGCTGTGTTTTGATCTTGATGGTGTAGTTGTACCTTTCCCTGAACAGTTTATGTTCTTTTATGTCCCCGCCTATTTATATGACTTTATGTAAAGTTTCTTCTTCTTATGAATGAAAAGTGCTGCTATGTTCTGTTCCTATCATGTCTCATATATTCTTCTTTTATACATGTTATTTCTGCTGTCATTTTTCTATAAAGATCAAGACATCAAACCAATAGCAACACTAATAATAAAACCAAACAAAGCTCAATTATATATATAAAAAAGAAAGTTAAATGGTGAAACTAACCCTTGGTTTCTTTTAATCAAGATGAGCCGAGGCAGAGAAAGCCCACGTTTAGAGCATGTGTCTGAACCTAAGCCACCTAGGTAAGGCAAGAACGACGACATCCGTGATATTTTGCGTGAACTTGTAGGCACCTTATGCCAGCCAGCACCTGCATAGAACCCTGCACCGGTACCGCCTCCCCCAGTTGTTCCTGGACATATAGCCATGTTCTCAGAATTTCATAGACTCTGACCACCGACCTTCTTTGGGGGAGCTAACCCTCAAGGGGCAGAAGGATTGCTCTGACAGATCAGAAAGGTGTTAGATATAATGGATGTACGCAGAGAGATCGATCGGGTGGCCCTAGCTACGTATCAGCTTGAGGGCGAAGCAAATCACTGGTGGAACTCCTTTAGAAATGTCAGGGAAGTCAACACCATGGCGCAGTTCGAAGAGCATTTTCTTCAAAAGTACTTTTTGAACGTCTTGAAGTAGGACATGATTCAACAATTTTTTGAGCTAAAATAGAGCAAGATGACCGTTGCTGCATATGTTGCCAAATTCAAGGAACTAGGACGTTATTCCACCGCCATCGCTCCCACTGAGCTGTCTCGAGCCCGGCGCTTTGAGTGGGGTTTTGAGCCCGCCATCTGAGTACGTCTGATTGGCATACACCTACCCATGTATGCAGAGGTTGTGGATACCGCTCTACTTTTAGAGCGGGAGCTTTTTGATTCCCAAAAGATTTTTTAGGATCGTGCAGGAGCCTCATGAGGTGGACCAGTGCGTCAACTGCCCAACCGCAGTCACCTGAATGCGGGACATTATCAGAGAAACCAGCCGACCAGTAGAGGTAACGGGCCATGACAAGGAGGAGGTTATGTTTATTTTTGATGTGGACGAGAAGGACACAAGAAGTCAGAATGCCCTCAGGAACAGAGGAGAAATAACCAAGGATTCTGGCAGAATCGAGTTCAGCAGCAATCCTAGCAACAATACAAGAAGCAACCTCAACAACAGTATCGGCAGCAGCCACACCAGCAATACCAGCAACAACAATAAGGAGGGCAACGCTTGTCCAATTAGCATCCCCAATGGATAGGGCACCAGTAGCCTCACAATGGGAGGGCAACAGGAGTTATCAATCATGGTCCCTGAGAACCTCAACAACAGCAGCAACAAGGAAGGAATGGGAATCGCAACAACAACAGAGGACGATTCTTTGCGATTTAGGGATAAGAAGTGGTGGAAGACTATCAAGTAATCTAAGGTATGTTTGCACTCTTCAACACCTTGGTGAAGGTTTTATTCAATTTCAGCGCGTCACATTCGTTCATATCTGCTGCATGCATGAGATCCCTACACCTAGAATCAGAACCTTTGTCCCAAGCTCTATGTGGGGCCACGCCAGTATGAAGTCAAGTGAGGGTAGATCACATCTGTAGATCGTGCACACTACGCATAGCCGACAATAACTTGTCTTGTGACCTACGGATTATGGACTTAGTCGATTACGATGTCATCTTGGGAATGGACTGGTTATCTTCCCACCGAGCCTTGATTGACTACTAATAGAAGAGGATTAAGGCTTGCACTGAAAGCGTTACACCTGCACGAATTCAGGGTGAATGACGAGATCCCCAGCTGATGATCACATGCCAAACCCGACCCCCCGATATCCCCAGCATAGTAGCTTGCTTGCTTGCTAGCACTGACCTTTAGCCCGAGGTAGAGCTGCCATGGGTAGTCTGCAAGTACAAAGATGTCTTCCCCGAAGAACTCCTAGGTTTACCACCATGATGAGAGATTGACTTCTCTATTTAGCTTCAGCCTAGAACCACCCCCTTTTTTATTACCCCACACCGCATGACACCCGCAGAACTTAGAGAATTGAAAGAACAGTTAGAGGAGTTACTCTGCAACGGATTCATTCACCCTAGAACCTCACCTTGGGGGGCACCAGCGCACTTTTCTAAGAAGAAAGATGGAACCCTCTGATTGTGCATCGATTACAGGAAGCTGAATCAAGTAACGATTAAGAACCGATATCCTTTTCCACGTATCAACGACCTTTTCGACCAGCTTAGAGGCTCGACAAACTTCTCGAAGATCGACCTCAGATCCGAATACCATCAGTTGCGAGTGAAGGAATAAGATATATCAAAGACTGCCTTCAGAACCCGATATGGCCACTAGGAGTTCGTAGTTTTTCCTTTTGGCCTCATAAATGCCCCTAGAGTGTTCATGAGCCTAATGAACCGACTCATCCAACCGTACCTTGCCCAGTTCGTGGTAGTGTTTATTGATGACTTCTTGGTTTACTCCCGATCAGAAGAAGAACATGAACAACATTTGAGAACGACCCTACAGACTTTGAGGGAAGCACAGCTCCACGCCAAGGCCAGCAAGTGTGAGTTCAAGCTAAATCAAGTAAAGTTTTTAGGACACTTCATATTTGAAGAAGGGATAGCAGTAGATCCAACCATGGTTGAAGCAATTATGGAATGGAGGCAGCTGAGAAATGTATTCGAGATCCGTAGTTTCCTTGGCCTCGCTGGTTACTATCGACGATTTATCCAAGATTTTTCAAAGTTGGCAAAGCCCTTGACCAGATTAACTCAGAAAGGAGTGAAGTTCGAATGGGATGAGAAGTGTGAATCATCTTTTAAGGAGCTTAAGAAGAGGTTGACGATTTCCCCCATCTTGGTGTTTCACAGTGAATATCATCTCCCAGATGGACCCGTAGAAGTACCTATTTGAAAAGCTGTCACTGACAGGGAGGGTGGCTTGATGGTTGTTGTTGTTATTAGAATTTGATCTCATATATGTCACCCAGAAGTCAGTCAAGGGTAAAGAAGTGGCAGAATTCCTGGTTGACCAACCAGTTGAGGGGGCTGAGGACACAGAATTCCAATCTCCTAACGAACAGCAGATGAAGTGGGGGATGACAAGTGAACTCTATATTTCGATGGTGCATCTAACCAATATGGTTACGAAATAGGAGTCCTTCTTGTCACTCATGACGAATCACATGTTCTCTTATCTTTAAAGTTCAATTTTGAAGTTACCAACAATCAGGCTAAGTATGAAGCATGTTTAGCTGGATTCAAGGTAGCCTTAGAATTAGGTGTAAGGAAGTTGGAAGTTATCAGAGATCCAGCATTGGTGGTTTCACAAGCGAGAGCGGAATGGAAGGTCAGGGACTTAATCTTGATTCTCTATCATGAAGAGCTAGAGAAATTGATACCTTATTTTGAATCAGTGATCTTTACCCATGTGCTAAGATTGCAGAACAAGTTCACTGATGCACTGACCACCTTAGCATCCATGATTGATATACCATCCAGGGTCAGAATGAGGCCCTTGATAATCGAACAGAAGAGAAAGCTAGCATATGAGGTGATAGCCGCAATTGAGGATATCATCAATGACTTTCCATTGTATTTTGACATTCAGAACGTCGTGGAGAAAGGATAATATGCAAAGTTTACTAGCAAAAAGGACAGAAAGGCAATGCGAAGACTATCTGCACAGTTTGTCATTTGTGGTGGAAGACTATACAAATGAGGGCATTCTGGGGTCAATAAGCTATGTGTCAACAATAAAGAAAGCCAAGAGCTGATGAAAGAGATACACGCAAGAGTCTGTGGGCCACACATGAGTGGAAACATATTAGCCAAGAAAATCCTACGACAAGGATACTTTTGGATGACAATGGGGACATACTGTATACAGTTCGTGCAGAGATGTCATAAGTGTCAGATTCATGCAAACCTTGTACACGTTCCCCCATGTCAATTGTATAACCTGACATCGCCATGGCCGTTCTCAGTATGGGGCGTTGATGTAGTTGGTAAGGTAACATCGAAGGCGTCAAATGGGCACGGGTTCATCCAAGTGGCCCTTGGCTACTTCACCAAGTGGGTGGAAGTTGTGACACCCCATTTCTCGGGGATGTCGGGACATATATAACTATAAATAAAGGACATATTCTAGCCGAACATTCATAGATACATAAGATAGTTACTACATCGTTAACGGTTCAGAATTTGTTCGAAATACTTAATAATTACAGTCATCCAGAAAACTAAACAAAAGTTACATTATGTCCCTGGAAAACTGAACAAAAAGATCAAAAAGTAAATATCCTCCGTCTTCAAGCGACACTGTTGAGGTTAATCGACTCCTGCCTCTCTCTCTGCTCCTCGAGGTCTTCTTCTCCTACGAACGTACCCTCCTCAAACTGTTCTCCTTCTTTACCTGTGGCACGAATGCCATGAGCCAGAGCCTAGAAGCAAATTCTCTAAACCGTTTAATAAACTCACGACAAGATATCTACAATACATATCGTATAACACCCAATGCAAAGTTAAGGGGGCAGAGATATAGGCAAATTATCATTTTCAACAGGATGAGCATAGAGTAGAATAGTAGTGTGAGTGCGTGATGCAGATGAATGCAGTGAAGATGCCTGTAGACACCCAAATTTGACCCCGCCTAATATTAGGTAAATTCGATGACGAAAACAGGTGGAATGATGCCTTAGTATGATCCTCGGGAAGTCATCCAAGCCCGATATTTGAACTTGGAACCTTCAAATCAATAAAATTTTGTCGAACCATCGAAACTTGCTGCCCAAGTAAGGCGACGGCCATGTTCATTGTGGCGATCGTCAATAGAACTTTTTGGAAACCATAGCCAAAAGTGGCGGTCGCCACCTCTAACTTGGCAACCACCAACTTGTATTGTGGCGACCGCTATAGAAGTTTGTGGAACCTTTCAAAAATATGGTGACCACCAACTTACATTATGGCAACCGCCAACTCCAATTGGCCTAACATTCCCTAAAATGTGGCAACATCTCATTGGTTAATGAACTCTATAAATACCGTACCACTGGAATGTTTTCGAGGACGGAAAAGTTAGAGAGAAGTTTAGTGAGAGAAGCTCTGTCGAGTCGCAGAGCGATCCGAGCCTCAATGCGGAAGCCCTGCTGAAATACCGACGCCAAAACCCTACCGAAGTCCTGAAACCCCAGCTTAGATCATCGCCCGAGGACCAAATTGCCATTTCCCGACTCGAGGATTCTTTAGTGATCCAAGTACTTTGTTTGGATCCCCGATCTTTCTAACTCCACTTCTTCTCTCTTGGTGTGATCGGGTTAACTTTCAATTTCAATTTGCATATTTCTTTTGTTTACGTAATTAATCTTGTTTATATTGTTTAATTTATTTAATGTAATTTAGTCATTTTAATCAAATACTTAATTTACATTTTCACATTAAATACATTGTTACTTTTCTATTAATTCATCAATTAGTGCTAACATAATTCGATAATATGATTAAACAATATCGTTATTGTTATAATATAAGTACTTACATAAAAATAGTTGCAATTGACAATATTGCACTCATTTAATACCAATTTTTCTTTTAATAATAAATTAGTGTTTCCTTTGCTAATATTTTACATCTTTTTCTTTTAACAATAGTTAATCTTTAGTTTAATACTAATATGCCTTTTTCTTTTCTTTTTCTTGTAATGTAATTTTATTTTATTTTTAATGTTTCATTTCATTTTCTCTTCTTTCTTTTTAATATTAGTTTAATGTTTGTTCACTAGCATTAATTTAATGTTTCTTTTCTAACTTTTATTTTTTTATTTTCTTTTTTTTCTCTTTTAATATTAGTGTAATGTTCTTTTAATAGCTTTATTTTTCTTTTCATCTTCTTTAATTTCCTTTTCTAGCATTTCTTTCTTTTATTTTCTTTTGATTACTAGCTTTGTTTTTCTATTTGTCATTTTCTCTAATTAAAATGTTAGTTTAATTTTTATTTTATAGCTCCTTTTCCTTTCTTTTATTTAAACATAAAACCCATAAAAACTCTTTTAGTTTTAATGTAGCTTCCTTTTTGTATTTTGTTTATTATCCCTTTCTTTTATTTATTTTTAATATAAATTCAAAAATCTTTTAAACATTAGCTTAGTTTCCTTTCGTTGCTTTCATTCTTAACTAGAATTTAACATTTCTAAAAGTATGTTGCATGTTAATATAAATTTGGGCTGTTTTGGTAGTTTAAGTCATTTTGACCATTTTAATGATGTTATTAGCAATCTTTGAGTTCATTTGTAGTATGATTTTCATTTAGCAATTTTTAGCATATTTTTGTTCTTTTATGTAAATTATGATAGTTAGTTTATTTTAATAATATTGCATATGGATGCGTTTCATGTATCTTTTAGCTAAAAATTGCATGCCATAGGATTTAGAATTTTATTCCTTTATTTGTTTTGATTTGGAGTGTTATGTACATATCTTATGTATTTTTTATATTTGATTTTGGATGTTCTCTCTTTGCCTCTACTTTTTTTATTTATATGCATTTGAAAAATTCTATTAAAAAACTAATGGTAATTAGTAGAGGCCAACTTTACGGTTGGGCGAATAGGGGTGCCTAACATCTTCCCTGATTCGTACCTTAGCTCCCGAATCCTCTTTCTCTGAATAATGTTTTAAAAATCAGCAGCCATTTTTATTTTTCTTAGTTTTTCTAAAAAACTAAGTAACGACTCCATTTTCAACAAAAAAGGGATTTGCAAAATTTAGTTTTCAAGGTGTTAACAAATTTTTCAAACATCTTTGAATTTTCTTATTTTTTAAATATTTCCAAAATCCCAAAATCTCAATGTCACAGTATTTTCTGGCGACTCCACTGCGGACTGGTTTATAAAATCAAATAAGATAGCTAGACTTGAAAACATTAATGGTTCTTAATAAGAATTTCTCATTTGCATTTTTGCATGCATGAGCATTGTTCTTCAAACCCCCTGCCTAGTCGACCTGATGCCCCGATCGTTTATCCGTTTCGGAGATTGTTGAGAAAACGGGCAAGCCTTAATTACTGTATGCTATCACAGGTGCAGTAAAAGAGTTCAGGCGTACTGTTTGACCATGCCCAGCACCACTCCAGGCATGGAAGGTATATATCCGGCTCTATTCAGAAGGTTCTCTGTTCGATTGACCAAAATTGGCTCTTTTGCATGTAGTGAACTTAGAACCCCCAATTCGGTGCTGCTAACCGTAGTAGGATTATGTGTTTTTTTTAATTGTATGTTTTGCCTGCGTATTGTTAGGATTGTTTTGTTCGGGTTTAAGTTAGTTCCTTTTTTGTGTTCGGCTTCGATTTTTCGTTATTCTTTGATTAGGTTAGTTTTGCGCCTTTGGGTTCTTACTCGGGTTTTGTTTTTTCACCATGTTTGGTTTCCACACCAAGGTTTTCCTAGGGTCATGCCCGAGTTTTGTTCTATAGCCTCTAGGATAGTTTCTCTCTTTCTCTCGGGTTCTCCCTAGATTGTTAGTTTCTCCTCCGCCTTTGTTTAGGCTACCCTTATCGCACCCGTGAGAGTTAGTTCTTTATTGTTATGCTGCCTGTTTTGCCTTAAGAATTTTAGGTCAAATCAATCCTCTCAGTTTAGTTCATTTTTTTCTTACTGGAGTGCCGTCCGTTTAGATAAACCTTCCATTTAAAAGTTTGTTAATCTTCTCCTTAGCCGTCATCCCGGGTTGTCTTGTTGATATGTTGCCAGTATGTGCCCGACAGGGGCATTGTTTCAATCTCCGTATTTATCTGCTCATGATTTGCTGTCTGAGATATTTGCTATCTGTCGTTAGAATGCTTGTCCAGGAGGTGTTTGATACTGGTTATTCTACCTTTTGGGATCTAGGTTTCTCTAAGGGTTTACCATTGGACCCGGGAAAGTACAACCAACACGTGTCTAGGAAAGATCAGTGATAGGTAGACTTTGTAGGGTACCCGAATAGTCAGCTAAAATAGAAAAAAATGAGGTGAATCTGGCAGCACTAATGAGGGCGATCACTGATATACAGAGAGATGTAGAACATTAGACCCAAGATTAAGTGCAATGTTAGGCTTAGATCGGGGCAATTTAGGCCCGTATACTTGTTGTAAATGGACAACCAAAGGACACAAATGAGAATGTCAAAGGCTTTTGGGATGACAATCAGGTCCCTGATGGACTGCAAGTTGTTCTGCCACCACCAGGGCCCCTCGTCAAGTGATAGTTGAGGAAGAAAACACTGCTCAGACCAGAGAATCTGCATTGGTTGAGAAGATCGATTGGATGGAGAAGGTCCTTAGAAAGGCCAAAGGAATCGAAGAGTACATGTTAGACGTGGGAGGACTATGTTTGTTCCCAGACACTAAGCTACCAGAAAAGTTCAAAATGCCAGATATGGAGAAGTTCGACAGAATCGGAGATCCCAGAATTCATCTCTAAATGTATGTTGGTACACTGTCGATAATGGAAATTGATGACCAGTTGAAGGCTCAGCTCTTTCATCGATCTCTTTCTGGGGCAGCCCAGAAATGGTTCCTCTCCCTCGACGTAGCAAAGATTAGAACTTAGAAAGACATAGCCATGGCTTTTGTTAATCAGTACAACTACAATGTCCAACTAGATGTCACCACCAAAGAGCTCGAAACAACCCGACAGGAGAGCCGGGAGTCTTTTGTTGATTTTCTAACCTGATAGAGGGGTAAGGCTGCCAAGATGACAAATCGACCTTCTGAGAAAGGACAAGTGATGATAGTAGTGAAGAATCTGTAGTCCCCATTGAAGCGCTATCTGATCACGCAGCCACTCTCCACATTCAAGCAGTTGTTTGATGCCAGGGTTCAGATAGAAGATGCAATCCAGTTTGCAGATATTGAAAAATTCAAACCTAGCCAAAAACCTCGAAGAACATTCCCAGTAAACAACTAAAACTAAACTGCTACCACCAACCTTATGTCTCGCTCAAGAGAGGTAAACTTGCTGATCCCATCCTCTTCTGTGCAGTAATCCAATAATACTCAACAGTTAGACAATGGTCAACAACAACAAAGGCCGAGGAGAGTCTTCACTCCCCTCAACATTTCTTTATCCACCGCCATAAGTCGACTCGTCGAGAAAGGGCTTATCAAGCCATTGGACCCCATGCCTGTACCTGATCCCCTACCACTAAGATTGAATGCTTCTCAATACTGCGCCTTCCATCAAGGCCACATGCATTTGACTGATAAATGTATGAGGCTGCAACATGAGATTCAGAATCTCATTGACAACAAAGTGATCCCACCACCATTCGCTACTCCAAAATCGAACGTTACGACTAACCCCTTACCAAATCATGCTGCCAAACTAGGGTAAATTACATGTCTCTAGGGGAATCGAAGGACCAAAGTCAGCACATCTGTTCGGCATGCCTACCACACCCTCATGTTTCAATAATTAAGGATCAGACAGCATGCTCATTTATCGTGGTTAGAGACAGTCGAGAAAGGATGGAGGAGTGGAATGATGGTGCTTGGGAGTGGTATCAGACAGCATTCCCAGCTATTCGACTGGAAGAAGAGGAGCACAATGAAGAAGATGAATGGCCTTTAGATTATCCATCTCGACCATATGGGTTTGGTCACATACTCGACGGCATTACTCTTCTTTGACTATTTGATGAAGAGGCATACGTGGATGAAATGCAATCTTACTGGCTCGTAAGGATTGTGCTGAAATCCGACGGAACATAGTGGGCTAATTTTTGGGCCACTCAGGAATAGCAGGTGGATTTTATCGAAGAAGACATTTGGGAGGAAGTCGACAATACATGGGCTATAAAAGATGATGAGGAGAGGAGGGAAAGAATGGCAATAACTGATTTAGGCAATTTGTGGGCATTCGAAAGCCCTCTACTTTTGAACGAGGTACGACAAACCAGTGATACAATAACAGGATTATGGGATCCTAAGGAGGAGATAGAACATCTGACTTGAAGTGGGCGGCATTTCAAGGTAGCCCAGTTGGAAAAGGGGAAACCAAGTGGAAAAGGAAAGAAAAAAGAACATGAGAAAGAGGATGATGTAGTATTATAGCAGTTAAAGAAGACGCAAGCCAACATCAGCATTTGGGGGCTACTGATGGCCTCGCATAAACACAGATAGTATGTGCTAATGGTTTTGAATAAAGCCAGCGTTCCGATAGGGGCTACCCCTGTAGACACCGAAATTTGACCCCGCCCAGTCTTAGGCAAATCTGATGATGAAAGCAGGTGAATTAGTGCCTCGATACAGTTCTCGAAAAGTGATCCAAGCTCGGTATTAGAACTTGAAACCTTCAAACTAATAAAATTTTGTCGAACCATCAAAGCTTACTGCCCAAGTAAGGCGACCTCTTACTCTCATCATGGCGCCCGCCATAGAACTTTGTAGAAACCATAGCTAAAAATGGCGACCGCTACCTTTCATCATGGCGATCGCCAACTTTCATAGTGGCGACTGCTATAGAACCTTGTGGAACCTTTCAAAAACAAGGTGACCGCCAACTTGCACTATGGCGACCGCCAACTCCAAATGGCCTGACGTGTCCCAAAACGTGGTAACACCTCATTGGTTGAATAATTCTATAAATACCGTACCCCAGCGTATGTTTTTAGTATGAATTCTGAGTGAGAGAGACTCTGTCGATATACCGAGTGAGCCCGAGTCCTAACACCGAAACCCTGCTGAATCTCTGATCGATAGTGAAGTCTTGCATGGATCACCACCCGAGGATTGGCCCATTGGAGAACATTCCCGACTTGAGGATTCCACAATTCAAGTACCTTGTTTGGATCCCCGATCCTTCTACCCCTATTCTCTCTCTTTTGGGGTGATCGGGTTATATTTAATTTCAGTTCAAGTACTCCTTTTTGTTTACATAATTAATCTTATCTTTATTTAATTGCTTTCATTTAGTTTAATCCTTTAATCTGTTGCTTAATTAACACATTCACACCAAGCATATTGTCGTTTTCTTTAATATATGCACCAAATTAGTACTAATATAATTAAACGATACGACAAAACAATGTCGATATTGTTGTAATTCAAAGCACTTATATTAAAATGGTTATAATAGTCAATATTATATACCAATTTAATTCTAGCAATTCATTTATACTCTTTTTCTTTTCTTTTATGCTAATTCAATGTCCTAGCGTTCCTTTTCTCTTCATTTTCTTTTAGTTAATCTAATTTTCTTTCACTAGTATTCTATTTCATTTTCTTTTCCTTTCCTGTAAATATTAATTTAATGCTCCATTTTTTTTAGCTTAGTATCTCTGTCATAGCTTTCATTTTTCATATCAATGTAGTTCTTTGTTTTTTAGTATTTTATTTTCTTTGCTTCCTTATAAATGTATCATTTAGTATCTCTTTTTCTTTTAATATTAGTTAATTTTTAATACTAACATGTCCTTTCTTTTCTTTTTATGATAGTGTAGCTTTATTTTTCATTTAATATTCTATCTTTTTTTTTTCTTTCCTTTTACTGTTAGCTTAAATTAATTTCTTCTAACATTTCTTTCCTTTTTCTTTTCTTTCAATATTAGTATAATTTCTCTTTTAGCACTTATTCTATCTTTCTTTCTTTTTTATTTTATTAAACCTAAAAATTCATAAAAAGTCCTTTAGGCTATTTTTTTTTCCTTTTTAAATGTAATTCTCTTTGCTTTATTTTCTTTTCTTTTTGTTTTGTTCCATCTCTTTTAAAGAAAATGTAAAATGTAAATAATTAGGTTTTCTTCTTTTTCAATAGTTTAATAATATTTTCTACCATTTTTATGTTTTTCTTTATAAACTTTTTCTTTATTTTTCTTTAAACTTTCAAAATTTTCTTTATTATAAAATTCTCATTTCATTTTCTTTGATAGTAGGCTTTCCTTTAGTATAAAATTTTCATGCATCTTTTTACATTTAGTTTTTGTCTTTAATGTTAATTTAGTTTATTTTTTATTATGCATATTTTGATTATTTTCTTTGAATGCATGTTTAGAGTACTTTAGCTTATTTTATAGTAAATCATTTTTAGGTAATTTTAACATATTTAGCCTATTTGTACTATTTTATTTGAACCATGCTTGTTTAGTTTATTTTTGTAAATATTGCATGCGGGTATGTTTCATGTATTCTTTATATAGAAATTGCACGCCATAGGACTCATGATTTTTCTTTTGACACTTATTTGTTTTGGAGTGCTATGTACATATCTTATGTATTTTTCATATTTAATTTTGGATGTTCTCTCTTTGCCTCTATTTTTTTATGTGCATGCCTTTGAGAATTTCTATTAAAGAACCAATGATGATTAGTAGAGGCCAACCTTACAGTTGTGCGAACCGGATGCCTAACACATTCCCTGATTCGTACCTTAACCCCCGAACCCTTTTCTATGGTTAACGTTTTCAAGATTAGTAAGCCATTTTTGTTTTTCTTAGATTTTTCTCAAAAACTAAGTGGTGGCTCTATTTTCAACAAAAATGGGTTTTCAAAACTTGGTTTTCAATGTGCTAAAAGATTTTTCTAAACATTATTTGAATTCCTTATTTTTGAACATTTTTTTTATAACCCCTAAATTCCCAACGCCACAGTATTTTCTGGGGGACTGGTTTTGTAAAATCAAATAAGAGGGCTAGACTTGAAAACATCATTGGTACTTAATAAAATTTCTCATTTGCATTTCTACATGCACGTGCATTGTTCTTCAACCCCCTGCTTGGTCGACCCGATGCCCCGAACGTTAATCCGTTTCGGAGAATGTTGGGAAGACGGGCAACCCTTACTGACTGTACGCTATCATAGGTGCAGTAAAAGAGTTCGGGCATACTGCTTGACCATGTCCTGTTCCACTCCAGGCATGGGAGGTATATACTCGGCTCTATTCAGAAGGTACCCTGATGATTGACCAAAATTGGCCTTTTTCATATAGTAAACTTAGAACCCCCAATTAGGTGTTGCTAACCTTAATAGAATTATATGTTTTTCTTTATTGTATGTTTTGATCGTATATTGTTACGATTATTTGTTCGGATTAAGCTAGTTCTCTCCCTGGGTTCGACCCAAATTTTCTGTTATCCTTTGATTAGATTAGTTTTTTGCCTTCGGGTTCTTACCTGGGTTTCGTCCTTCACCCTGATCAGTTTTTTATGCCGTAGTTTTCTTCCCAGGGTCATACCCGTGTTTCGTTTTAACACCTCCAGGGTAGTCTCTCTCTCCTCTAGGTTCTTCTCAGATTGTCAGTTCTTCCCTGTTGTTGTATTAGGGCCTTTAAGATTATTTCTCCCCCTTTCGAGTTCTTCTCGGCTTGCTAATTGTATACCCTATTTTTGTCTAAGCTTGCTTTCTTCAAACCCCTATTCTTTCAACCTGTGTGAGAAAGTTTTATTTTTCTACCGTTATGCTTTAGAATCACAGGTCGAACTGGTCTCTCAAGGTTTAGAATAGTCTTCTTGTCGGAATGCCGTTCGCTTGGATGAAACTTTTCCTCTAGAAATTGGTTGATCTATCCCCTTTGGTTCTCATCTTGGGTTTTTAGATGTTTAGTTGTTATGCTAGTGGTATGAGCTCGACAGGGGCATTATTTCAGTTTTAGTTGTCTTGGGTATCTGGGATAGTTGCTATCTGTTGTCTGAATTCTCTCAAAAAATGTCCGAGACTAGTTATTCTACTTGTGGGATTCAGGTTTTTCTATGGGTTACCATTGATCTTGAAAGAGTACAGTTGACACAATTTTGGGTAAGATCAGAATCAGGTAGACTTCGCAGAGTATCTGAATCAATCGATATGGAAAAAAATGAAGTTAATATGATAGCCCTGATGAGGGCTATTATCGAGATACAGCGGGCTGTGGAGCAGTAGACCCAAGCTCAAAACCAGTGTCAAGCGCAGATACAAACAATTCAGGCTCGTATACTTGGTGTGAATGGACAGCCAGACAATATGAACGAGAATGGAAAAGATTTTTGGGATGACAACCAAGGACCAGAGATACCAAAAGTTATTGTACCACCTCAAGTTCCCCGCCCGATTGTGGTAGAAGATGAAAATACCTCTCAGTCTAGGGAATCTGCGCTCGCGAAAAAGATTGACCGAATGAAAAAAGTGTTAAGGAAAGCTAAAGGAGTTGAAGAATATATGCTCGATGTAAGGGACTCTGCCTGTTCCCATATGCTAAATTGCCAAAAAAGTTTAAAATGCCGGACATAAAAAAATTTGACAAAATCGGAGATTCGAGAATTCATCTCCGAATGTATGTCAGAACCTTATCCGCCATGAAAATTGACGACCAGCTAAAAACCCAGCTCTTTCACCGATCCATCTCTAGGGCAACCCAAAAATGGTTCCTTTCCCTCGATGTAGTGAAGACCACAACTTGGGAGGACATGGCTACAGCATTCGTCAGCTAGTACAGTTATAATGTCCAGTTAGACGTAACTACTCGAGAGTTGGAGACCACTCACCAAGAAAATAGGGAGTCTTTTGTTGATTTCTTGACCTGTTAGAGGAGTAAGGCTGCAAAAATGATAAATCGACCCTCTAAAAAGGAGCAAGTTAGGATCGTAGTAAAGAATCTGTAACCCCCCTAAAACGCTACCTGATTACACAACTGCTCTACACATTCAAGCAGTTGTTTGATGCTGGGGTTCAGATAGAAGATGCAATCTAATATGGTGACATTGAGAAAATAGAACCCAGTCAGAAACCACCAAGAAGAACTTTCCCCGCAACCAACCAAAATCAACCTGCTGCAACTAACCTTGTGTCCCGCTCGGGCTAGGTGAACCTTTTGAACCCTTCTTCTTCCACTCATCAAATAAGCAACCTTCAGCAGTCAGGCGATGGTCAGCAAACACAGCAACGGCCACGAAGAACCTTCACCCCTCTCAACATCCCGTTATCCACTGCTTTAAACCGTATGGTAGAGAAAGGACTCATCAAGGTGCTAGATCCTATACGAGTGCCCGACCCTCTTCCCCCGAGATACAATGCCTCTCAATACTGTGCCTTCTGCCAAGGCCACAGGAATTTGACTGGAAAGTGTATGAGGCTCCGCCATGAGATCCAGGATCTCATTGACAACAAAGTGATCCCTCCTCCATCAGTCACCCTGAAACCGAATGTCACTACAAACCCACTGCCAAATCATGCGAGGTAGGTTGGGGTAAATTACATATCTTTGGGAGGATCGGAGGACACAAGTCAACACATCTGTTTAGCATACCTACCACGCCCTCATGTTTCAATAGATGAGGATCAGACAACATGCTCGTTCATGGTGATTAGAGACAGTCGAGACCGGATGGAAGAATTGAATGATAATGCCTGGGAATTGTATTGACCGATAATCCAAATCTACCAACGGGAGGTGGAGCACAATGAGGTAGACGATTGGCCATTGGATTACCCAACTCGACCTTATGGGTTTGGCCATGTACTCGATGGAGTCATCCTTTCCTAACTTTTTGAGGAGGAAGTGTACGTCGATAAAATGCAGTCCTACTGGCGGGTAAGGATTATGTTGAAGTCTGATGGGGCCGAGTGGACTAATTTTTGGGTCACTCGGGAATAGCAGGTGAACTTTATTGAGGAAGATATCTGGGAGGAAATTGACAATACATGGGCTATCGAAGATGATGAGGAAAGAAGGAAAAAGGAAGCTGTCAGTGACCTAAATGATTTGTGGGCATTCGAAGGGCCTCTGCATGTAAACAAAGTAAGACAAACTAATAATGTGATGCCGGGATTATGGGACCCCAAAGACGGCATAGAACACCAAATTGGAAGCGGATGACATTTTAAGCCAGCTCAGCCAGAAAAGAGGCAGTCAAGTGGGAAAGGGAAAGAGACAGAGCAAAAGTAGGAGGATAATGCTGTATTAAGACAGTTGAAAAAGACACAGGCTAACATCAGTATTTGGGGCTTATTAATGGCGTCGCACAAGCACATACAAGCAATTTTGAAGGTATTGAACAAGGCTAGTGTCTTGATAGATATAACCCCCGAGCAGCTTATTGTGCTCATTTTGCCAGTCGCCGAACCAAAGGTCATTTCCTTTTTTGATAAGGATCTGCCCACTGAATGAAAAAGTCACAATAAGCCGATTCACATCACCGTCAAGTTCCTAGAAAAGTGGGTTCCGATGACCCTTATTGATAATGGATCTGCATTGAACGTCTGCCTGTTGAGAACGACCGTCTGCTTAGGGATGAGGACAGACCAGTTCACTCCCTACAATCAAGGAGTACGAGCCTACGACAACACAAGAAAGGATGTGCTAGGACTGATGTCATTTTCCGTTTCAGTAGCACCTCTGGAAATGCCAGTGGAGTTTCACGTGCTAGACGTACCGGTTTCCTTCAATCTGCTACTGGGGAGGCCATGGCTACATGACCCAAATGTTCAGGCAGTACCCTCTACCCTTTATCAAAAATTGAAATTAATAAAGAATGGGGCAGTTTTGTCTATTCATGGAGAGGACAGTATTCACCCTCTGAAAGGAGAAGAGGGCACAACTCCGCTAGAAGTCTAACATAGTGAAGATGATGTGTTGCTCAGTGATTTTTAGTTTGATGAAATATAGGCCGTTCATATGCAGATGAATGAGGAAGAAAGGTATGTCAACCCACAAGCTTTAATGATGATGAGGAAAATGTCTTTCTTCCCTGGCATGGGATTAGGGCGTAAACAGCAAGGTATCCCGGAACCCATTCAGGTATTACTGGCTTCACACCACTTTGGTCTTGGGTATAAACCAACGGAAGGAGATCTGGAAGGGCCTGGAAGGAGGCAAAAAACTAATTATTCTGGGGCACTCAATGGACACTTCGTCAAGGAAGAGGAAAATTTCCCATATTGTGGCTTTCCAGAGCCATGGATCGACAAAAACATTAGTCAAAAGCTGCCTGGGTTGGAGATCCTTTTTAGCCACTAGTTGCCTGACACAGAGGAGGAAGAAACAGTGGAAGGAGAGAAGAAAGAAAAGAAGGTTCAGAAAGAAGATTGAGCTGATAGACTTGACGGTACTAACCTAGGAATGCTGTTCAACGAGAAGATGACTCAGGTGTGTATAACTAAATCAGACTGTTTCATGATGGGCTTTAGCGCACTGGTATATTGCAACAAGCTCATTGTCGATGCGGCCACAAAGGAAGTAAAGAATTGGTCCCTCGAGTCTTCTAATGTGCAGGTCGTCTATCCTGAGTCCAAGTTTGAGTTCGAGTCTATAATTGGGGGCACGTCTGTTGGTGCTAATCTTCCTACTTTTACCATCGAGTTTGTAATTCCCACTGTTCTTAATGAAATGAACGAAGTTTCCAGTTACTCTGCTTTGTTTGATTTATTTCATATGTTTTCTGACGATTTTAAATTCAACGGGGACATTCCCGAAAAAATAAAACTTTTAATAAAAAGAGAAAAAGAAATGTGTGCCCAACCAATAATTGAAGAAACTTTGTCAATAAATCTGGATAATGAAACTAACCCATAAAATGTTCAAATTGGCTCTTCTTTATCCTTAGCTGAACAAGAACAATTAATCACTTTATTAAAAGAATTCAAAGAAGTATTTGCATGGTCTTATGAAGATATGCCTTGAATTGATCTTGATATTGTCCAACACCACATCCCCTTATACCCTAATGCTAAACCGGTCAAACAAAAATTAAGACGAATCCGGCCAGAATGGGCTTTGAATATCAAAGAAGAAATTGTCTAACAGATTAATGCTGGATTCCTGATGGTAACCGAGTATCTGAGATAGGTAGCTAGATTTTGATGGATCCCAAAGACAGAGAAAATACAACATTCACCACACCTTGGGGCACCTATTGTTATCGTGTGATGCCGTTCGGGCTGAAGAATGCAGGGACAACCTATCAAAGGGCAGCCACTACCCTACTACATGACATGATACGTAAGGAGGTTGAAGTGTACGTGGACAATATGATAGTCAAACCCGAGGATCGGGATGGTCACATCACAGCACTGCAAAAGTTCTTTGAGAGGATTAGAAAGTACAAGTGCGACTCAACCCACAAAAATGCGCCTTTAGAGTTACTGCTGGAAAGATGCTTGGATTTATGATCACTCAACGGGGCATTGAAATCGATCCTTCAAAGATTAAAATAATTTTTGAAATGCCTCCTCCGAGGACTGAGCGAGAAGTCAGAGGTTTTCTGGGTAAGATACAGTTTATCACCTGGTTTATCGCAAAGTTGACAACTACCTGTGAGCCGCTCTTTCGCCTGCTGAAGAAGGGAGTCAAGTTTGAGTGGGATCAGAAATGCCAAGATGCCTTTGATACCGTGTGGCAGTACCTACAAAATCCACCAGTTCTGGCTCCTCCCGAACCTGATAGGCCACTGATCCTTTACTTATCAGTGACTGATTTAGCTATGGGATGTATGCTGGCATAGGAAGGCGAGACTAGAATCGAAAAGGCTGTCTACTACCTAAGAAAAAAGATGATCAAATCAGAAATACGATACACGCCATTGGAGAAAACATGTTGGGCTCTAGTTTCGGCTTCCCAAAAACTGAGGCACTACATGTTGTCTTTCACAGTGAACGCCATCTCTCGGATGGACCCTTTGAAGTATCTATTTGAAAAGCAAGCACTGATAGAAAGACTGGCCCGATGGATGCTTTTATTATCTGAGTTTGATCTCCAGTATGTTACCCGGAAGTCACTCAAAGGCAGAGCAGTGAGAGAATTCTTGGCCGATCAACCAATCGAAGGAGACGAAGACACAGAGTTCCAGTTCTCGGACGAACAACTGTGGAAGTCAGGGATGACAAGTTGATTCTATATTTTGATGGCGCATCTAATCAGTATGGCTATGGAATAGGAGTCCTACTCGTTACTCCCGATGAATCACAAGTTCTGTTGTCCCTAAAGCTCAACTTTAAACTCACCAACAATTAGGCCGAGTATGAAGCATGTTTGGTCAGGTTGGAGGCAGCCCTGGAACTAGGGGCAAGGAAACTAGAAGTCATCGGAGACTCAGCACTAGTGGTTTTTCAAGCTATAGGAGAATGGAAGGTCAGGGATGTGACATTGGTTCTCTACCATCAGGAGCTAGAGAAGCTGATGCCATGCTTTCAATTGGTGATCTTCACCCATGTACCAAGACTGCAAAACAAGTTCACCGATGCACTGGCCACCCTAGCATCCATGATTGATATAGTGCCCAGAGTCCAAATAAGACCCTTGATAATTGAGCAAAAGAGAAAACCGGTATATGAGATGACAACTGCTATTGAAGAAAGCACTGATGGCCTTCTTTGGTACTTTGACATTCAAAAATTTATAGAAAAAGGAGAATATCCCAAGTTTGCCAACAAAAAGGATAAACGGGTAATACGATGACTATCTGCACAGTTTATCATTTGCGGTGGCAGACTGCATAAACGAGGACATTCTGGGATCAACAAACTGTGTGTAAACACTGAAGAAGGCCAAGAGTTGATGAAAGAGATACATGCAGGAGTCTGTGGACCACACATGAGCGAAAATATGTTAGCCAAGAAGATCCTACGACAAGGGTACTTTTGGATGACGATGGAGACGGATTGTATACAGTTTTTGCAGAGGTGTCATAAGTGTCAGATTCACGCAAACCTCATGCACGTTACCCCGTCTCAGCTGTATAGTCTAACGTCACCATGGTTGTTCTCAGTGTGGGGCATCGACGTGATCGGCAGAATAACAACGAAGGCATCAAATGGACATGAGTTCATCCTAGTGGCCATTGATTATTTCACCATGTGGGTAGAAGGAGCCTCCTACTCGGTATTGAAAGCCTCTAATGTTGCTAAGTTCATCAAGAAAAATATCATTTGCCAGTACGGAGTTCCCCATGAGGTCATCTCAGATAATGGTTCACATTTTCAAGGAGAGATCCTAGATTTTTTCGAAGAATACCGGATAGTGGCTTATAAATGCTCGCCACATCGACCACTGACCAATGGAGCGGTCGAAGCAGCAAACAAGAATATTAAGAAAATTCTACAAAAGATGATAAACTCACACAAAGATTGGCCAGAACATCTACCATTTTCACTCTAGGGATACCAAACGTCGATTAGAACTTCAATCGAAACTACGCCATACTCTTTAGTGTATGGGATGGAGGTCGTGCTGCCCATTGAAGTGAAAATTCCTTCACTAAGAGTAGTGGCTGAGTCCAATATCTCAGAAGCAGAATGACAGAGGAACCGGATGGAATAGTTGCTCTTGCTTGATGAAAGAAGACTGCAAGCCATATTCCACGTACAAGGTTCCCAAAGGAGGATAGCTCGAGCGTTCAATAAGAGGGTCAAGACCTGGGATCTTAGAAAAGGAGATCTAATCCTTAAGAAAATCAGAGCTCCTATATTCGACCTGAGGGGCAAATTTAAACCAAACTGGTCCGGACCGTTTCTCATCAAAACCATCATACCTGGCGGTGCAGTTATTATCATGGATTTGGATGGCAATGCGTTCTCCTCTCCAGTTAATCTCGATTAGCTCAAAAAGTACTATCCCTGAGGTAAAAATAAAGATAAAATAAAAAACTCGCTAAGTTGAAAATCAAAAAGACAATTCAGACAAAAGTTAGAGCAGCCCGTAAGGTCAAAAGCCCAAAAGGGCGACCATAGCAAAAGTTATGTCATCACAAAAGGAAAGTGTCAATACCCGAGCAAAAATAAGCCCAAACTACGTTAAGGCCTAATTTCGTCTTTTTGGGATACGTAGGCAGCTTCTTTAAGATGTCCGGCTACTTTCTTTGTTTTTAACCATCTTTGAATTTGAGTAAGACCAATGCAAATCAATTTTTAGATTTTAATAAAAAAGACATTCAAGCTTCGGATAAATTTGAACCATCTTAAACGTGAAGTGGGAGTTTTTTATTACTTTAAGCAAGAATATAAAGTTCTTAAATAAAGGGAAGGCACACAAGTCCCAAACTCTACAAATAAAAAAAGAAAGCTGTGAAATTTTTCAAAACAAAGCAGAGGTTCTCAAATCCTCCTCCTCTTCGCTGCTTGTTTCCCATCTTCTCTATTTTTCTTCTCCCTATCTTGTGTCAACCATGTCTTATATTCAATACAAAGATTGAGACACTATAACTCGTGCATCTCCATCAATGAGCGAGATGGCCAGGTATCCCGATACTGTGCTAGAAAAGGAGCCCACAGTGCAGAAGAAAATAGACGGCCTCAAATGCTGGGAAATATGATCTAACTTCGCTCGAACTACCGCATAATCCTGTGAGGGTAGTAGAAAGTGGTCTGACACAGACCAATCGGCAGAACGCCAGGGTGATCCATAGTGGTTAGAGTCATAGTAGGAATCTGCCACCAAGGGCACTACCAGGTAATGTCTGAACCGGTCATAGAGGAAACATATTGTCGCCAAGATGCCTTAGTGTCACATATCTGATAACGCGGGCGGTAAAGGAAAGAAGCAGCATTGTGTCTATCAGTGGGAGGCTTATGTACAAGGTTCACCTTCTCCATTAGCCAGATCTATAGCAAAAGTTAAAACAATAAGGAAAAGGATTTTTAGTATGACAGAGAACCTGATAAAGAGAAAGATGTTAAGCTCACTTGGAGAAGTAAAGGGCTTCCAGCAAAAGAGGCGATTTTTCCACGATGAACAACGTCCAAGCCCAACAGTGTTTCGGCTAAAACAAGAGGTGCGAAGTCTTTTCCTGTCCACATTTGGCCAGCAATGTCAACTAGGGCACAACTAACCTGCCCATCAGGAGGGAAAAGGAGATACTGGGCAAGGAGGCAGAAGCAAAGTGTATAACAATGCCACAGCTGAAAGTCAAGATCGCTGAGGTCACTAGTAGAATGAAACTTCTCAATAAGCCACAGGATGTCAAGACAGTCGCACGAGGTCAGAAGAGAAGCCTCCATCCTAGATAGGCCACGAAATTGCTTCACCTACTGCCGAACTGAGAGAAAGGGAGTAGGAACAACAACAGAACCCCGTGGAATCAAGTCCAAGATGGCAGCTAATTCCTCCACAGTGGGGCAGAGTTCTTAAAAACAAAACCAAAAGACATGAGATTGAGGATCCCACAGTTGTGCAGCAACCGCTAGTAAAGGTCTGTTAATCTTCACAGTCCTCAATGAGAAAAGGGCATTAAGTCTAAAGGGGGCGAAGTTCAAACGTTCGATATGAGAGAATTCCTCAATCCTTGAAGAAAGGGGATTAGCCATCTGAATTCGAGCAGCAGCAAATGGGGTCTCCGGGATAGTATTTATAGGGCAGAAAAGGGAAAAAAACCAAAAATTCGGCAAGAGGGACGATCAATGCGGCGGCCTCCATCTTGGAACCGGCGACCGCTAACTCTAAAAAGCATAGTACAGTGACATCATTCCTTTGACCAGGTGACCACCATGTTGAAACGGGCGACCGCCAAGTGTACATTTGGGGAAAGTGGCGACCGCCATGTTAAGTTATAGCGGCCGCCATGTTTGAACATAACGGGTATGGGACAGTTTATAGTTCGTATAATCTGCATTAGTTGTGGCATCTAAACTATGCATTCAAGACAGTTTTTAGCAGCAAATCATGCAACAAATGGACAGATAAATGGAGCTAATATGTCAGAATAAAACTGGGGCACACAGGCCCATGGATCAAGTAAATGTATGTGTCAAACTGGGGCACACAGGCCCATAAAGCAGATAAATAAAAATATGTCAAACCAAGGCACGTAGGCCTATAAAGAGTAAATGTATCTGAGCAAGAAATGATAAAAAAGGGGGGGGGGGGCTCTCTATCTATCACGTATGCCTCGAGCGCACCCGACGGGAAGGGCCAGCCTCCTCCAAGCTGTCATCCTCAAAAAGTCAGTCGAAGTCATCACCATCGTCGCTGTCAGAGGAGGAGATAACTCTGGATTGGTTCTGAGCAGATGAGATCGACCCTCTGGAACAGGCCCGAGAAGACGCCTGGGAACCACAGCCTCTAACCGGGCTGGGGCTGGAGCAGGAGGCCCAACTGGAACCTGTGGAGGCACAACGCCGGCGACCGGAGCTGGAGGCTCTTAAAAGAAAAGCAAGACTCAGAGCAAGAATAAAGGTAGGAAAATGCAGAAAAACTGAAAAGAACACGCGAGCTACTTACAACGGCTGCTGGCGTGAAAGCAATGCCAGCCGCCCGCATCGAGGCATCCATCTGCCGAACCGTCACTCTCAGGCCGGTGACCATCAGCATCGTCCGGTCCACCCATGCCTGATTAAACTACAGAAGGAAAGAGAAGAAGTCAGCCTGACAAATGATGTAGAAAATGAAAGAAATGAGTAATGATAAGGAAATATCAGGCCAATCTCTGCTCTGAACTCAGAAACTGGCGGGACTAGAACAAGAAGGGAGAAAGGGAAGCCATAGGCCATAGTCTGGATCTCCCAGGGGATCTCTAGACCTATCACTCCTCTAACTCCAGCAGCTCTAGCTCCAGGGGCAGCAACTCCAGCAGTAGCAGCAGCAGCGGCAGCTCCCACTCTAGCAGCAGCACCGGCATCACCGACCTCTGGTGCCTGTCCCCTCCTCCTACCACCAGGGCCAGTCGGGCTGGGACCTAAGGGACCCATTAGGTGTTCTCAGACCCAAACTGTGTAGTCCTCCGCGCCACTAATAGTTCCGAAGTTGGGGTCCCCACTGTCTCCGATAGGAAGTCGACGGGGACCAGATGATCAGTCCAGCGCATATGGACTGGAGGGACCACTGGGATCCAAAAGTGATCCAGGCTAAGCAACTGGCGAACCACTCGCTCTCCTAGATAGTACTCCCGTCCAAATGGACCCTCCAGTAAGATTTGCCTGGAAGTGATGTCTCGGCTACGCACCAAGTCTGCGCCAACCCGATCCTCAATTCCCTGCCAGACGCCCCAGTAAACTTGTAAAGTATAGTGAACAAAACAATATACAGTAATCACAGTGTAGTATCAGTAAACGAAATACGGTAATCAGTATGGTACAGTGCAGTGAACAGTACGGTATAGAGGGTAATGAACAGTAAGTAGGGATACCTAGTCGGGAGTCAGCCGGTCCAACGAGACCTAAAACCTGTCAATGTCCTTCCCCCCGGCCTTCTTCCCCTTTAGCCCTCGAGACCACCAGGCTGCACGAGAAATAACCAAAGGGTCTGCTGCAGAGTTTGCCGGGACGTGAAGCTTGAGGAACTCATAGGTCCACAACTGCAAAGAAGAAGATGTTAGCGAGCAGAAATAATCGATAAGAAAAATAGATGAAGAACCGAAGAAACTAAATCATACCTCCCAGACCCTCTAATATCCCCCAATGCTGAGCTCCTGAGGGAACTAGGTCAGCGTCCGCATAAAACTGTAGAGACTAGCCAGAGCAGCGCCGCTCCAGTCGTACGAAGCGACCCGATCAAGATGAGCCAGGCCGCCTAAGTAGTGTAAATGAACGGTGCTCTCCTTTTTCGAAAATAAGGAGGTACCGAACATTTACATAAGAAATCCTTGGGCGACCCACTCGTAGTGGCGAGGCTCAGTGCACTGAAAGTGTCAGAAATAGTCAAAAAACCAGGTATATCAGACTCAGTCTCTGTCCATCTGTGCCGAAATAGCCCCGAGGAAGTACATCAGGGCATCAGCAGACTGCGCAGTGGTGGGATCAAATGGGATGGAAGCTCCTCCAACTCGGACGCCCGTGATGAGTGCAAAGTCTAAAGGCGTAAGGGTGGCCTCGAAGGTGGTAAAATGGAAGGTGTTGGTGGTATCCCACCACCGCTCAGCCAGGGCTGTCAGCCATACCCGATCATTGCTCATCCTACCCAACAGGGGTATGAAGCGAGTAAAGCCAAAGGCATCGATGTAAGCCCGACTAGGACCAGAGAGGGCATCGTACCACTCTAACACCTCCCCAGAGGAAGAACCTCTAAATCCTCGAATATAGTGACCAGCCTGTAAAAAGAAGACATATAGAGAATACATAAAGAACAGATTGAGCAAGCAAAGTGCAGGAAAACAACTAAAAACAAAAACCTAGGTTGCTTCGGTCCTCCCAAGCCCTAAAGAACTAGGCGCCCTAAACCTGGATTTGTGATTTTTGCATATCCTAGTAACTCTAAACCCTGGTGCACCAGACAAATCTCTATTATTCTAATGTATATAGAAAAAAAATCTCCCTTTCCTTTGACATTTGTGTTTTGCCCATTTGGATTAATTTTCTAGGAATCTTTGAAAATTGGCCCCAATCATAACAAAAAAATAAAATAAATAAATAAATAAATAATAATAAAATAAAAAAATAAAAAAAATAAAAATAAAAATAAAATCTTTCTAAAAATCTCTGACATCTTCTAGTTTTTGCTTAAGTTTTTTTCGATTTTCTAACAATTTTCTCAAAACTTTTTAAGTTTTTTCGCAAAATTTCTAGGATTTTCTAACAATTTTCTCAAAATTTTTACGATTTTTTAAGTTTTTTCGCAAAAATTTTACATTCCTCTTAAAATTCCTCCATAATTTTAGGGTTTTCTAAAAATGTTCAAGATTTTCTAAAAGGTTTTCCAAATTCCCTAGAACTTTCTAAAATTTTTTCTAAGTTTTCTAATTTTTTTTTGTTAAAATCTCACGAAATTTCTCTTGATTCTCTAAAAATATTTCCTTAAATTTTTTAGAATTTTTGGAAAATCTCCTGAAATTTTGAAATATCCCTTAAACTTCTAGGATTTTTGATAAAAATTACCCCTCTAATTTTCATGCTAAAAAAATAAAATAAAAATAAATAAATAAACAATAAAAAAAAATAATAATAAAATAATAAAAATAAATAATAAATAAATAAATATTTTCCCCAAATTTTAAGATTTTTGACAAACTTGACCATTCTATTTTCATGCCCCGGAATCAAAGACAAAATCCCCCCCCTCCCCAATTTTGTGTTTTTTCTTAAAATAACAATAAAAACTCAAATATTTTATTTTGAGTTTTTCACTAAAATAATTACGCTTTTTGTTGGTTGTTTAAAAATCTTAATATCCCTACTGTTTAAATCTCCATTGTATCGGTACTTAAACTAAAGTTCAAATCTCAATTATCATCATCAACAATCATCATCTTGTTGGGATGCGAAAAAAATTTTAGAACCAGCGTCGAGACCGTAAAAAACGGCGCGTGCGTTTTTCATAGAAAATAAGAACGTTATTAATCTAAATACTGTTATACCTTTATGAAACTTGTCGAAAAGTTTCAAAAACTCCTGAATACGTTGAAGACGACCTGGCAATATTCTCACGTATATCCCGGACGTGCTACGACGATCACGGTGTGTGGGCACCGATGCCGATTGAAATTATTTTCTTCTTTGGTTTCTTCTCACACTTAGTCTCCAAGAAGCAATA
>JAOTRH010440467.1:0-33037 GCA_034768845.1 Heliamphora exappendiculata
AGAAATCATAAAAGGCTAAAACTATTTAGGTAAACAGGCAATAAGTAAAACTAGCCAAACAAATATTTTTTTTTTACAAACTTTAAATTAAAAATAATAAGTCAATTTAAAGCCTCAAATCAAACAAGGCCTTGCAATTACACTTTACAGAGAAGAAGAGTCCTCCCGAGAGAGAGAGAGAGAGAGAGAGAGAGAGCCCGGGGAGAGGCAGAGGCAGAGGCAATGGTTCTTCAATCTCTGATCGTGGAGAGAGATAGAGAAATTCAGGCGAAGAATCGTAATGGGGAGGGATTTGTTGCGAGAAAAATCGAATGAAAGAACAATGGAGGAAGATTACAAATGGATTCCAACGACGAAAGACTTCTCTTCGAATACTCCTCTGAATCTGAATTTCAAGCTGTCTCCGGAAGCTTCAACGGGGTCAGGCTATCAGTTTTCTCTCTATATCTACTCGAATTTTCTCTACCTAGAACCTTGAATCTTTGTGTAATCTCTGTTGTCTCAATTCTATTCCTCTGTAAAAATTCTGAACTTGTGGAAACCCGCGACCCCAAATGATTTGTCAATACGCCGCGTTGTTGAGTTTGGTTGAGATTTGAGAGGGAATAAGGGTTGAAATTCATAATTTATAAGATTGTTTTGGAGGGAGAGTGAATTGGAGATTGTTTTCTTTGGGTTTGAGCTCAATCCCTCCAATTTTCACATTGTTTGGTGTGGGTGGGTATCGGAAGATGATGTGTTTTGGTTCGGCAATGTCGGGTTTGCTCGTGGAGGGGACTAAAACTTGTTTGGAAAATGGGTTTTTGGAAACGAGCAAAGCCCTAATTTAGTTGGGAAACTGGAGCCCCAAGGTTTTGCGTTTGGGCAGTGGAAAATTTTTGATATTTTTTGTTGCATAGACTTTATGTGTGGAAAAATGAAACCACGGAATCCGCATAAATGGATCAATCTTTCTGAATTGAAAGCTCAGATAGTTAAGAAACTTGGGCTAGAGGAATCAAAGCAATATTTTTATTATTTGAACAGATTTTTGAGTTTGAAGCTTAAAAAGGTGGAGTTCAATAAGCTTTGCTTTCGGATTATTGGGAGAGAGAATATTCCACTGCACAATCAATTCATTCATTCAATTCTGAACAATGCTTGTAGTGAAAAAGTGTCACTGCTGGTTCACAATAAGGAAGTTCTGAAGCCTGTTGGAGCAGTTGGGAATAAAGAGCCTCCAAGTGATGAGCACAAACAAAGTGTGCCAAATCGGTCTGTTTTGTCGAATGGAGGCAATCTGTCATCGTCATACCAAACGGTCGGGGCAGAAACTTGTGATATTAAGGTTTTGGATCATTATAATGCTCCTGGACCAAATGGAAAGACAAGCTTTGTTTCTCACCAACCAGTAACTGAACGTGACAGAAATTCTAATGTTTTATTGGAAAATGGGCATTTGACTCAGCATGATATTCAGAAGCCGGTGCAACATCGTCAAGGACTTACGGAGCAAGCCATTAATGAAGGGGAGGTTTCGCATCATCTTTACACCAATTTATCATTAATAAAGAAATCGCCAAATGGTTTAGTCTCTGTACAGAGCAAAGAACCGACTGAAAGAGCCTCTTTTGAAAATAGGAAAGAGATTTCAGCCAGGAGTAAACTCTGTGCCCCGCTTGGGGTTCCATCTTGCCCAGTTAGTGTAGGTGGAGCCCGCAAAATGATACCTTTGGCAAGTAGTAATAAATGTCCTAGCTCATTCTACAGTGGCGGTTTGTTGGACACTGCAACCTTGAGGGAATGCATGGAGCAGATTGCTGCAACACAGGGCCTCGAAGGAGTCCCAATGGACTGTGCCAATTTGTTGAACAATGGGTTGGATGCTTATTTGAAGGGCTTGATTGTGTCATGCATTGAACTAGTGGGGGCAAGATCAGGGCTAGGGCCAGTGACGAGCAGTGTCCACAAGCACCAATCTCATTTCAAGCTTGTTAATAGTGTCAGGCCAAATCGTCATCATGCTCAAAGTAGAAGTAGATCATTGGAAGGCATGCAAGAGAGGAGATCCCATTGTTCAGTATGTTTAGTAGATTTCAGGGTTGTGATGGAGCTAAACCCACAGCAGCTCGGTGATGACTGGCCCTTCTGGAAAAAATATGTACACAGGCATTTGAGGAATAAAACATGTGGCCAAACTCTCCGTGTTTCTGTTTTTGTTTTGTGGGCCTCTACTGGTGTGAAGGGAACGCTGCATTTTTACTTTTGGGATCTGTAGGTACATTGATACAGTAGTTTTTCTTTCATGGTCTTTTCTGAACCAATCTACTGCCCTTGAGGTAAAGCTCTGCCCGTTACAAGATGGTGGGTTCTTTGCAGGAAATCTTTTAAGTCTCCTGCTTCAGAGCTTGTCCTCTATCAGAAATAGTGAAATATTATATTTATCAGCAACCAATGCAAGGGGCTTGAAGAAAAAGGTTGCAATGAATGGTTGCTGCTTTGTAATATTAGCTACTTTATTTGTAATTTTCTGCCCATTAAGAGGAAAATTAGAAACAGTTTTGCAGGAATAATCTCTTTGTAATCTGGTAGGAAGCTAAAATTGCCTGTTAGGAGTTTATTATGTACTCTCAACAACATTAACTACACACCTTTACACTATTAATACTGATGATACAACATTGCTTGTCTTGAAGGAAACATTATTCTCCAGTGATTCTTGGATTTGAGAGTTTCTTTTATTGCATTTTAATTGTACTTCTCGTTTTCTTTCAAAGCTTGTGTATCTTAATTCTCTATAACTTGCTTGCTGGTTATGGAAAATTTCGGAATCTCAGTTGTTTTGGTTAAAAGTATCTTGGTAAGCTCTCTATTTTTAAAATGCTATCTAAAGTTTTTTTTTGGTAATGAAGAACGGATGGTTATCCTGGCTTTCTTCTATTATATGTTTTCTTTGCTTGTGAGGATTCCAATATTTGCATACATTTTAAGCACTAGGCATACACTGAGAGTGAAAAATTTTGAGCACTACCAGTTACTAGCATCCTTCGCATAACTAGCTATATTAAAAGTTCATCAGTCAATGTTGTTCAGCATTTCCACTTACTATGCGTTTCACCCAAGTTCAAATTGTTCCTTGTCAGCTTGATTGGAATTGCTTCTATCTCTACAGCGCATTTGTTCACTAGGAGTAATCTCCGGGATGTATCAAGTTCCCCTGCTCCTTGCAAGAAAAAATCTGGGACTGTGATGAAAATAACTCAATTTCGGAAGGTGCAGCCGATATATGCAGGTGCTCATTTTTTACTGTCATTCTTTGCTCCTCTTCTTTTCTTCTGCAGTAATTTTATTAGGTTTCGTATATATGTATGGTGAGCTTGAAGCAAATTTGACACTTTTTGACAAAATTAAATTTGTGGAAATATTGAAAATACCAAACATACTTCGAACACATAATTTCCTTTACTATCTTTAACTCAATAGTGAATGAAATGATAAATATGAAATAAAAAAGATGTGAAAACGAATTTAAGAAACCGTGTTAGGGATAAAGCATTTTAAATAAGAACAATTTATGTTTTCAGAAAAAAAAAAACTGCTAGAAATATGATTTGGTCATTTTTTGTGAACTTGAGTTTAAACTAAATTTATCAATTTTTGTTGAAACTAATTTTGAAAAAGAGGTAAATTTCAATCATCTTTTTCTTTTCTCCTTTCCTTTTCCTCATCCCTGATTACCTTGTTTCTCCCTCACAGGTTTCAACCTTTCACCTTTGGCATCTACTTTCTGTCTGTGCAACTTTTCCTTCCATCTCTGCTCTCTTTTTTTCTAATCTATTCTACCCAGCTCCCTCTCTGCTATTCTTAGTATGGTGACTGCAACTTTAGATATATCTTGGACAAAACATATGGTGAGATCCTCCTCCTTCTACATTCCACTTTACCAACAGTCTTTCCCTTTACTACACCTCCTTTCTTGCCACTCTCACCCCCTACTCAATAGTCATTTCAATATTCTTGACTGAGAAATTAAAGAAAAAAGTTCATGAATTTTCCTCTTACAATGGAGCTCCCTCTTGAAACATTTCCAGAAACTCGAGTCTTATTTCCTCTTCTTCCGGCAGCATTTCTCCTTTGAGCAGCATTTCATCTTTCTTTTTATTTTTCAGTGGAGCTTCCTCTCTAGGTTCTTCTTGCAGCCTTAATCCCGTCACAGGGCACGAATGGCACAACACAAACAAAGGAATGAAAACAGACGGTAGAAAAAAACCTTACCTACCTCTACTAAATGATTCCATCAACCATCTGTTTTACTTTTACAGCACTTGAAAGTTCATTGACAACTCTACATTTTCATGCAGTTGCACATTAAACAGTGCCTTAACACAAAAGTACACATAAAATGTATAAAATTGGGCTCAGTGGGGAGGAAACCCTTCCACTGACTGTATGGCAATATTTACAGATGACTTCTTCACTGTGATAGTTCTCTTATACTGGCAATAGAGGTAACAACAACATAGGTACAGCATACTCCATAATCATACTGATACGGCCACACTTTGCGGTAGCTCTGTATCACACCCCGAGTACTATTTTGTTCACTCACCTAACAAGGTCAATCTAAACTGTGAAATTCACCGGAGCTCACAATTTAAACCAATGATAGAGCGAATAATTTTCACTCACCTTGTCAATAGAATTTGCGTTAACAGTGATGCCGTGTCACGCTGCAGGACATGATCAAGACATCATCATCATCATCATCATTATTATAAGTGTCGAACCGGGCAGAGGCTGGGGGGAGAGAGTCAGCTCACTATGCGCGGGTTGTGGAGAAAGGTGGTGATGCAGCGGCGGCAGCAGCAGCGGTACTATGGTTTGACCACACGAAAACCCTACGAAAAGGCCGGTGCTTGCGCTTTTGGGGGTGGTTGGCTGAGTCCGATCTCTTGAGCATTTCCCACATCACCTGCACATCCTCGTATCCACAGGTTTGTATGTCATCCCGAAGCTTTAGAAGCCCCCCACCACCTGCCCAAAACAACACAGTCAAGAGGGAACACATCAATACACATTCTAAACCTATGAGGACCTGTTTGGGATAAATTTTAAAATTTTTATTTTTTTTGGGTAAATTGCCCTAGTCTCCTCTTGAGGTTTGTAGCTAATAAATAAGCACCTTTGTGACTTGAGAAATTACAGTTCTCTTTTTAAACCATTGCATAAAATTATTATGTTATTATTTTTAATTGCTAATGTCAATCCTAACTAACCATTGACTAACAAAATATTAAAAGCTTCAGCGAGGAGACCGTAACAACTATTTAAACCACAAAGTTGCTTATGTATTAGTTACAAACATCAACAAAAGTGAGTATATTTTACCCCTTTTTTAGTTTTTTTTTTTAAATTTTTTATGTTCTAATTAATTTCTTTTTTTTTTTTACTTTTTTGGTATATTTTGATATAGAAAAATAAAAAATAGCTAAAAATAAAAAAAAATCACAAAAATAAATAACATAAAATCTGATCTATTATCTTATTTTGGCTTATTTTGAGTTTTTTTATATTTTGATCAAATAATAATTCTTTTTTACTAAAAATAAAAACAAACAAAATACAATATAGGGTTTTTTTTCTTTGAACTATTACCTTTATCAATTTTCTATTAATTGGTGCTTGAATTTTAATAATCATATTTCGGTTGTTAGCAGAGGGAGTTATCAAATTATTAATGAATTAATCTTGTTATGGTGGGCACCATTTATATATTGAATGTTGCCATCATCATTGGAATCTTTTTAGATTTTTTAAAAAATCTAATAGACATCTTTTTTAAGCAATACAAAAAAAAAGGTAAAAGAAACTTTAACTCTTAAATTAAGGGAAATAGATTTTGCACTCCCCCCTTTTGGTTTAATACACTTTTTATTTTAGTTTTTTAAGCAGAATTATTAAAATACCCCCCTCCCCGTTCTGTATCTTTTTTAGTTTATTTTGTACAAATACTTGAATTTATTTTTTTTGTAATTTCGCCTAATAAAAACAAAATAAGAAATATAATTGGCTAAAATGGGATGCCAAAATTATTTTACTAAGCCTATGTTTGAACTAATTTTTTTAAGAATTTTTTTATTTAAAATTTTTTGAAAAAACTTACTTGTTTGGTCTTAACTGGTTTTTTTTAAATATATTTTTATATATTTTTTTAAAGTCAAAAAATTAAAAAAAATTAACTTCAAACATAGGCTAAATTAAAGTTAGGACTATTTATGATCGTCTATAAACATTTACGGCACACCCACAAGCACAAATATTTATGCACCACGTATTTAGGTCTGGATTGTTAATTAATTTCAAAGTTAGTTTTTTTTTTAATTAAAAAGTTAAATTAAATTCATAGTAAATTGTTCAATAATTTAGTTTTTAAACTAACTTTTTTAAAATTAATTATTTGGATAAAAAATTAGCTTTGTGATTTTTTGTTTAAAGTTGATATTTTTATTTTTATTTTATATTTAATATTAATAATTATATATAGTTGGTAGTAGTAGTAAATACGAAATGAATAAAGAATATTATTATATTTTAAAAGTAGTGGGAGTTTGATTTGAATATTTTGAGAGTTTATGTTTTGATTTAATTTTTTAATTTTTTAATTTTTTTTATCAAAGAGGCAAAATTGACTTTTCTGTATTTTTAACCTAAAACTAAAACTAAAAAAAGTTAGGTTACCAATGAGGACCTTAATTTGTATACAATGAGGCCTTGTTTGTTTCTAAGATTAGGAAAGAGGCCTTAATTTGTATACAATGAGCCCTTGTTTGTTTCTAGGATTAGGGGAGAGAGATTAGACAAATAGATAAAGTTGGCCTACTAATTTTTTTTTGTGCTCTTAGGATTGTGAGTATTATATTTGTATTACAAAATTTAGAAATTGTTAATCATTTATTTATTGTATTAATAATATCATGTTCTCTCTTGATATTATTAGTATTAAATTTAAATTTTTTTTTTTATCTAATGGTGAAGAATAATTTTATAATTTTTATTTTATTTTTTATCTTATTCTAATTAAGTATTAATTAAATTTCTCTCTCTATATATATATATATATATAATAAACGACTTGAATTATCAAAGATATCCCAATTTGCATTCAGAATGAGACTGAAATCCTTGAAAAATATACTTAGTGATTCTATCATACCAAACGAATGGAATATTCCAATAGAGATCCAAATCAAGGATTTGCATTTCAATGATAAGTCAAAACTCAAAAAAAGAACAAAAGAGTCCCTTCTGATGGGTCACTAATTAAACACTCAAAATTCATTACCCCAAACACCACCTCAACCTTTATCAGCTTAAAACCTAAAAAAGAAATCAAAAAAAGGACACCCAAATAAGCTTATTTCGAACGCAACACTCAACAGAAAAATATCAATAAAGAACATCTGGGAACCAAATGCTTTATTCTTTTCTTTTTCAGACTATATATATTCAAACCAAGACATGTAAATATATGTTGTGTGTATATATGTACATATATACATGCATCTGATCTTATGAATTGGAAAAAATTATTGTTAAAGAAAAGAAAATTTTCCTAGTTTTCTCGGATTCTTTCCCATTTTAAGAAGAAACCAAAAAAAAAAATGGAAATACATTCGAACATGAATTATCAAACTTTGCCTGAGAATTTTTCTTCTTCTTTCTTCTCAGCAAAAACTCAAACGGGATTCACCCTTCAAAATCTTCTCTGTTTTGTTTTTTCTTCCCCAAAACGAGAGAGAGAGAGAGAGAGAGAGAGAGAGTGACTCACCGTTCTTTCGAGACTTAACTCGGGAAGCAACAGCAACCCAAACTCTCCTGACAGGGAAGACCATCTTGTGCCACAAATCCATCACCTTTATCTTCACATTCCTCCTCCGATTCCCTCCGAGTCGACTCGCTATCGCCCTTAACCCGGCCAGAATAATAGTATATAGTATATCAGAGTACAGGGTAGAGCGAGAGAGAGAGAGAGAGAGAGTAAAAGTTTCCGTTGGAGCAGAGCGATTGGGGGGTTGAGAAGCTGAACGTTTTTAACGGTTGTGGAGAGATGGGGATTGCCAATTATTAAAAGGGTATATAGGGAAAAAAATTGAAAATTTCTTTTCTGAAAAAAGTTGCATATTTATATGTCGGTATTGAATGCTTTGGAGATATACCTAATAATTTTTAATGCATTATAGTACAAAAAAAGCGTATAATTTTTGAGAAATATGATTATAATTCAAAAATTTTAATAGGGTCATGCTAATTACTCTTTATTGAATGGTGAATAATAAATTAGTATAGACTAAAATTTTTTAATATCAATATATTTTTAAAAATAAAATTAATTATTTTTATAAATATCAATACACTTTTTATCTATTATTACCGTCCATTGAGCTGTAGATAGCATAATTCATCTTAATATCATCGATTCATTTTTGAATTTAGAGCTTAATACTTATTTTTATTTTAATATATTTTATACATATATTAATGTATTATTGGCACAACTTCTTTTCAGTGCTCACCACGGTTCAGTTGGATAGATTTTGTGCTCAAAAGAGAAGATTCATTTTGATAATTTAAATTATTTATTTTATTATTTATATATAGAATTTAAGTAATTAGATATCATTAAGTATTCAAATAAATTAATTTGTATTAAAAAATAATAACACTATTTATTTTTTTTAACAAACATGTGATTTGATTGCACTAAACGATATTTGAAAAACAAGGTAAAAAAACTATATACGACAAACATGATTTTTTTATGGATAATTTATAAATAATTTATACACTGATACTAATAAATGAACAACTCGAATAATCAAAATTGCCTATTTTGGGTTTAAAATTAATCCAATTGAATCGATTCAATCCAAAACTAGATTTGAGAGAAATTGTGCCAATGTATTATTTACTTATTATTTTATTTTATTAAAAAAATAAAATACTAGTTAGTGCTCAACCTACATTCGTTAATAAATAGATAATGTACTAATATTTATACAAATATATTAATATTTATAAACATGATAGATATTATTATTAAAAATATATTAAAATGCTAAGAATTCATAAATTAAATATATTAAGTCACCCACAATTCGAAATAAAATGTTAAGATTTAACCATTTGTAGCATTGTTTTGAACAAATCAAAAAGATAGATAGGGCGAAGGGATGATCGATTCAATCTTTATTAAATTGGAATTGAATTATTACTTTATAATTACGCTATTAATAAATTTATAATTATAAAAAATAAATAAAAAATAGCATCTTACTCCCAATTTATATAACAAAATTAAAACACTTTATAATCTAAGTATAACTTTAATTAAAAATTAAAACTTTTAACAAAAGTAATCAAAAAACATAAAATAGATGCTTCTCATGGTCTCGTCGCCGCGTTTGGATTCCAAAAGTGGACTGACTAGTTGCAATTAGCTAACAATTACAAGAAATAAGAAATTAGGTTAATAGGTTTTACACTTTTACTATCATGTAATTGAATTTTAGGAACCAAATTAGAAAGTTGCATGTACAAGAATCGGTATGTTTTAATAAGACATCACTCAACTGCTTAATTGAGTTACCGATTTAATTGTGGATAGATTAATTTTGTTAAAAATTAATAATTTTTTGCATATGACTGCTTTAATGAGTAAATTTAGACCGTTAACTGAGCTAATTGATAGTTCAACTAATTTAATTGGTCGATTTAATTTTGATTATAAAAATATT
The DNA here is from genome assembly GCA_034768845.1 of Heliamphora exappendiculata. Lineage (NCBI taxonomy): Eukaryota > Viridiplantae > Streptophyta > Magnoliopsida > Ericales > Sarraceniaceae > Heliamphora > Heliamphora exappendiculata. The sequence continues at coordinate 9,774 of JAOTRH010440467.1, forward strand.
AGTTTGTAGCATAGATGATATTCTAAATAAATATAAATTATTCATCTTAAATTATGGGTAAAACACAAATAAGTTTTATAAGTATGTAATATTACCAAAAATATATTTTTATTAATTAATTATTTATTAATTAGTGTTTAGTGAGCACAATTGGCCAGAATCTTAAAAATTTGAAGAATATAATCACCGACACGTGGCGGCATGTGGTGGGTTTTTTTGAATTTTAGTGTAAGAGGAGAAAGAGACACGTGGTGTTAATTCTGTGGGCTTCCGTTTCATCGTTTCTCTACTTTTCGAGTGTCGGGACGACATTTTGACCTTTTGGTTTTAAGAGACGTCGTTTTGTTGGGGATGGGTATTATAAAGTCGATAGAGATGGGAATTGGGAAGAGAGAGAGAGAGGGAGAAAAAAAAAAGGCTGTCTTGGGCGGTTTGACACTCTGACCCTTTCGAAATTTAAATTTTACAACAATGAGATGAGTTGGGGACGGATCCTCTGTACTCCCAACTCTTTGTCAACGTGCTAATATAGTGCCACGTGTTCACCATTAAATAATTAGGGTAGATTTTTCTTTCAACCTGTTAAATTTCCCCAACCCAAAATACCCCTTTCATTACCCTAACTCACCGGCCTCCTCTTGCCGCCACTGCCCACCACACCCCAACCCTATGCCTCTCTGTTGCTCTTATCACCGCCACGTATTGGTAGTGTTGAATATTGTTAAAATTAATAATTTATAAATTATAATTTATTATAAAAATTGTGAGTATTTGATAAAAATTATAATTTGTAACTGAAATAAAAAAATAATTATAAGTTATAATAAAAATTATTAATATTTTACAAAATTTATAACTTATAATTAAAATTAGTCACACCTTTAAATACCGCTGTGAGACCCGTCTAATTTGTTTTTTTCTTACATAATAATTAATTTAATAAATTAAAAAATAGATTTATTGTTTGTAAAAATTTATTGTGCTATGGTTAATTTTGTGTGTTAAGTGCAATTACATAAAATGAGAGGACTTAATATTAAATAATAAATGTAATAGTATGTGTCATTTTTTAAGATAAACGTGTGTGTTGTGTTAGTGTATTTTGTACCTCTAGATATATAATAGAGAAAATTATGCAAATATTTTTTATATTATGACCGTGTATTACTTTACCTCTTTAAACTAAAGAAACATATAAAATGATCCATTAACTATTTATTAGTATTACTTGAACTCCTTTCATTAATATTCAGTCTTTCAAATTAACGAAAAATATAGAACTAGAGTTGCAGTCATTCAAACGAAAAGAATTAAAGTGATACTATCAAATACTTAAGGGAGCCAATTTGATACGCCACTTTAGTTTAGAAAATCTATTTGTAAGTTTATTTGACCAAATGCTAACTTTTCTCGTCCTATAAGAAACTTAAGTTATATGCTCTGTAATATTTTATGTTAAAGTTATTGTACTATTTATTTTTATGTTTCAAATATGAATAATTTGTTACTTTACGATTATTGTAAATTCACTGTGATATTTATCTTATATTGTGAATTGAGAAATTTATAATAGGATATGAATGAGTTGTAATTTGATTATTAATGTTCATTTTATAAATATATTCATTAGCTTGATCATTGCATAACATATAGGGTTTTGACGCGAAGTGCTAATACTTTGAAATAATAATGGTTAGTATCAACTCAATGTGCTAATATCATTATAAATATATGATTTTTGGTTAAAAAAGTTGATTCCCACCAAAATTGCAGATGAACTGAGATGCCGAAATGCTCACAAAATGCATTATAATATGCACAATGCATAGCAAGCGCATTCTTCACACAATATATTTTGTGAGATGGAATTATAAATAGATGTGATATTTTAGTTGTAGTATGATTATTCATTTTTAACTATATATATATATATATATATTTATCTTGAGATTGTATATCATTTGAGTCAGTATTAGCTCACACCCCACAATCTTTCTTTTCATGTTTTGCAAGTAATATAGAGATCACATGTTGAGATTAAGTGTTTTCTATAGAGATTTTACTTTCAGAGTAATATATGTAAACGTTGTGTAGTTGGAAATATTTAACTACATGTAACGTGCGATTAAGGTGTTATAATTTATAGATATTTATACATGTATAGTGATCACATGAACATATACATATGCTTAACTCTATAAGATGTTAGAAAGAGTTGAGTATATTTGACATCTAGTCAGTGTTATTTTTTTTATTTTGTATATTTAATAAGTGTAATTATTGGTCGGGTGGGATCACTCAGTCTTGAAAAGAACATCTTATTACCATTTGGGTTGGGATGTGACAATCGCCACCTTTCTTTCCTCCATTTATGCCATTGTTATTGCCCCTTTTCATCGTCGTTGTCACATTTTTCCCTCCCTCTCTTTCTCTCTCCCTCTTAATTTCATGCTCTTTTGCCCTCTTCTACTGTTGGTTCTTTCTTCTTTTTTTTTTTGCTTTCACCATCACTTTCTTTCTCTAGATCTAAAATTTCTAACGTTCTTAATTTTTTCAAAGAGATGAGTGAATGATGAAGAAAGGAATTTAAAAGCAAGTGAGATAGGGGCTATGAAGGGGAAGGCGAGGGCGTTCAAGGTGGCGAGGAGATTGTTGAGGGGAGAGGGAGATCGAGGGAGGGGTGGGGGTGTGGTGGCAAGATTAGTGAATGACAAGATGGAGAGATTGTGCATTGTCGACGAAAGGTGTCAAAAGACGACGTCTGGCAACAAGTAGTGGCTAAGAATTAAGGGTTAAAATGATAAAAATAAAATTTTTTAAAAATATAAGTGTAAATAGAAATTTTTTAAATATTAATTGAATTATCAAATGTATCATTCTATTAGTAATTTTTAGTTTTATAAATCGAGCAAAGTGTCTAATCCCAGTAGTTAAAGGATCTCTTCGTGTGCTCATCACTCTGATTCTAATTTCAATTTTTTTATCTCCTGATTAAAAAATAAAAATGAAAAAACCTTATAAGTCAAAATGGATGTCTAAAATTTTTTTATCAATCCCATGGAATTGGAGTGTAAAGAAAAATGTACGGACAAGATTACCCACTTCTCTCTCTGTCTTTTCTCTATGTTTTCTTTTTTATTCTTTTTTTTTAATGAAAATTCAACCACATATGACATTAGTGTATACCTCATAAATTTAATAGTGGGTGTGACACTAATGTGTGATTAAGATTGTTCAAAATCATATAATTTCAAACCATATAACATTTTATTCCCTACAACTCCATCACAAAAAACCACTGCTAACTACCACAATCACCACAAGTAACTATTCAAAACTTTTAAAGTAATTTTCAATTTTGGAGTTCAATTAACAACTATTTTAAAAGTTATTTTTTTTTATTTTTATATATTTTTAGTCAAAAAAATTAAATTGAATTCAAAGTAAATTGTTTAGTAACTTAGCTTTAAGCTAATTTTTTTTAGTTGGTAATTTGGATAAAAAACTAATTTTTTTACTTTTTGTTCAAAATAAAAAATTTTACTCTTCTATATATTTGATATTAATAATTATATATAATTGGTAGTATCAATAAAAAAATATTAATAAGAAGTATTATTATACTTTAAAAGTAATAAAAATTTAAATAAAATATTTTAAGAATTTGTATTTTAATTTAATTTTTAGCATTTTTTCCAAACATGCAATTTTAATTTTTTGATAATTTTAACCCAAAAAAAAATTACAATTGCCAATCAGGGCTTCGCTTAATGATATTTTTTTACATATAAACAAAATATTAATAAAAATTATAAATCCTATTAAAATGTAAAAATTAGGTATCAACTAAACTTTCTACATAAAATCTAAGTAATTTCAATCAGTTAATCATAATTAATATTTTACATACTAAACAAAATAAAAAAAAAATATCAATAAAAATCCATAAGTCCTACTAAAAATTGCAAAATTTAAGTACCAACTAAATTTTATACAAAAGCATTAATTAAATAACAGGCTGTTCGCCACCACGGCCATTAAAGTCTTAAATAATGACTGCAGGGGAATGGTCGTTGAGGAGTGTTCAAACGATGGGCCCACACAGAATTTAGTGAGAGGTCAACAATAATATGATTTGATTGGCCTGTAAAGAGGGTTTGAAAAGGCAAAAATAACCTTGGAATACAGCATAAATATTAAAATTACAGGGCATTTGTGTCCTTTCAAGTCACGTCGATTGAACCTGGTGTCGGTAGCTTCCTAGTCCACGTGGTCAATGGCCGATCCGAATATCCGTGGGAAAAGGATTGGTGGGCCCACAATCTCTCAGTTCGCTTCGGGCAATGATGACTGCCTAATTACATTTAAAATTATTTTGGACAAGTGGTAATTAGTTTAAAAGTTTTTTGTTTAATTTTTTTGGTTTTTTTTAGTTAAAAAATTAAATTTGTGCAAAATAAGTTATTTAATAATTTAATTTTTAAGTTAATTTTTTAAAAATTAGTTATTTTGATAAAAAATTAAATTTTTTTAATTTTTTTTATTGAAAGTAAATAATTTTTTTATCCTTTTGTATATTTAATATGAAAAATATTAATCACCGCTCAATAGACAGTGAATAGAAAGTATATAATGTATAGATATCTGTACAAAATGTATTGATATTTGTAAAAGTGGTAGGTCTCACATCTAAAAATGTATTAATATTAAAAAAATTTATAAATAAATTATAAATAAGGGGTATTATTATATTTTAAAAGTAATTGAAATTTAAATAAAATATTTTTAAGAGTTTGTATTTTGATTTAATTTTTTTGCATTTAAGCTTTTTGATTTTTTTTGCTAAACGGATAACCTTGATTTTTTTTGCTAAACGGATAATCTTAATTTTTTTTAATCAAAAATATAAAATTGCAATCTCCGAATATTATGTAATATTATTTTTAATAAATGAAAATGTACTATGTGAGTAATTTTAATTTTAATTTATCAATAAAAATAAATTTATATTATTCCATATAGCTTAGTTCACTTGTCAGAAATCTTATATAAAATTTTTTTAATTGTTATTCATTTATTTTTTTTTTATGATAAATGTGTTCCAAGCCAAGAGCTATGGACATTTAATTAATTTAATTTTTTTATATAAATAATTTATTCAGTAAATTTTACATAATAAATAATTTTAATTATAAAAAAGTATAATAAAATTGAATTAAAGAAATGTACTTTATTTTAAAACACAACATGCTCCCCACACCCAAATCACATGTTGAGGTTCAACTACATCAAAGTAACCCTTTCTCTTTTGGGAGCTCAATCATGTTTCAATTTAAATATGTTGGGTTTATGAGATGAGATTTATTATTTTTTATTATTTATATTATTTTTAAATCAAGAACGAATATAGAATTTTAATTTTAAAAAAATAAATTATTTTTATAAATTTTTAAGAGAGTATACATTAAATTTTTAAAAATATTTTAGAAAAATAAATTTATATAATTATAAAATATTTTAAATTAATACTACTATAATAATAAATTTTTTTAAAATCTTATAGAGACGGCTGCACCAATTCGTCCTAGTCGAATTCGTCCCACACCGGGTCCATCTACGCTTTAAACAATATGAATTGAAAGTGCGGATATCATTACAATTTCCTTGTTGCCCATCTTGTTCTTGCTGACGCAGGTTTTTTTTTCCTTTTTTTTTTATAATTTTTTGATCTGACGCCTAAATTCAAAAATAATAATAAATAGTGATTTGGTGAGAGGTCAATAAATAATAAATAAATAGTTATTTGGTGTAATGCTTGAAGCACATCACACTTTAAAACTTTAATTTTCATATGTTTATAGTAAAAATTATTTATTTTGGAATATGTATTAAGTTTATTATTTATGTAAAAAATTAAGTTAATTAAGTATTTTTATTTATGTGATTTGATTTATTTATTTATTTAGTTATTTTTAAAAAAAATAATATTTGTTATTCATTAGTTTTTTGATAAGTTTATTATGATATAAGGGCTTTCAATCACATGATTTATTTAATAGATTATTTATGTAAAAAAAATAAGATAAATACTAGTTTGGTGAGGAGTCTCTAAAAATAAAATTTTAATGCTCTAAATTCAATACTTTTTTCATGCAAGAAGTCCAATAGCATAATTTTTTTTTTTGCAAGAATTGTCTAATCTTAGTTTTTTCAACTTTAAAATGAAAGTTTTTTTTAACTCTACAAGATCTAGATCTATATTCAATATTATAATTTCTAAAAACTACAAATAAAAAATTAGAATTTTGATAGAGTTAAATTTATCTCTGAAAATAACATATTGAAAAAAACAATTTTGAAAACTCAATTTTGTTGATGATATATACTTGTTAAACTTACAAAGTTAAATATATCTCTTTTTGGGTAGTTGAAAGTTAAATATATCTCCATAGCCAAAAGTGCTCAAAAAATTACCAAATTAATCTAGATGTTCCTAAATGTATATTTAACATGCATATGAAATATTTTTTACAAAATCAATTACGTTAAGGAGATAAACATTTTAAATTTGTCAAATTAATTTTATCTCTCCAATTGAATTACTAAAAACTTTGCCAAATTAAATTTAAATGTTCCTAAGAAGATATATATATATATATATATATATATATATATACCATGCAAATGAAGAGTTTTAAATATTTTAATTTTATTGATGAGATAAAAATCAAACAATAAAAATCAAAATAATATTTATTTACATAAAAAACTATTAAACTACTATCATTGGTCATTACTGGTGTATAAATATTTATGAATAAATTTTAAAATTATTGTGTGTATACACACACACACACACAATGATTTAAATCTTTAGCATTTATCCAACATTGATATCACTTTTTTATGCCTTTATCTTTTTTATTTTTCAATTAATAATTGTTCTATTACTTATTAATTAAATTATTATTAGGGATAATTACACTTACTTCCCATGAGATTTAAGCTTATTACATGGACCTCCCTTGTAGTTTCTAAAATTACACTAACCTCCCATAAAATTTAATTTTAATATCAATTGTATTACAACTGTTAAAATTTTCGTTGAAATTTAATAGAAACCGCCTCTCCCACTCCAAAACCACCCATCCCACTCCAAAACCATCCTTCAAACTACCTTCCTCCGAAAATCACAATTTCTACCCCAAAACTAACCTTCCAAAAATCACCATTTTCACCTCAAAATTAACCTTTCCAAACCAACATTTCGTTGAAATTTGGAGTGAGAATTGTGGTTTTGGGGGAGAAAATGTGATTTGAAAGGTAATTTTGGAGTGAAATGGTGATTTTGAAGTGAAATTGATATTTTTCGTTAAATTTTAACAAAAATTTTAATAGTTGTGGTGCAATTGATGTTAAAATTAAATCTCATGGGAGGTTAGTGTAATTTCAGAGACCACATGAGAGATTCCTGTAATAAGTTTAAATCTCAGAGGACGTAAGTGTAATTATCTCTTATTATTATAGTTATTGTTGTTGTTGTTGTGTATTTTTTACAAGGATACTGTCAATCATAAAATTAATCTAAATGCACAAATATGTAAAAGAATATTATTTTTTTTACAACTAATGTAGACTTAATGAAAATAAAAATAAAAATGAACTTAACCAATTAGAAATAAAAGAAATACATTATTGTAAGAAATTATGGCCAATTTTCACATAAATGACCCCTCCTTTTTCTTGGTGGGTCTGAAATTCTTAGAAAAGTATTAGGTTTGACGTATGTTTTTTAAGGCCATTATAGACTTTTTTGAGCTACAAAACAACTTTATGTCTCCATCCTAATCAATAAATTCGCGTATTAAATATGAATAAAATGCATTGGTAAATATTTAATTTTTTAGCTTTCAATTATTAACCGCATAATAAAATTTCCCATATTATTTAGAAAAATGTTAATATTTAGAGTTTTTTTCAACGGTAAAATCATATTATACCGACCATCTTAAAAGAGTAAATTAGCTATTTTAGCTGAGCATGTACCTATTTAAAGGCTCGGATTAATTACTAATTTAAAAGTTAATTTTTTTTGTTTTTTGTTTTTTTTTGCATTTGTAACAAAAAAGTTAAATTGGGTTTAAAGTAGGTTGTTTAATAATTTAACTTTTAAACTAACTTTTTTCCAACTTGATTGCTTGAGTAAAAAGTTAGATTTTTTGTTTTTTTTTCAAAGTGAATAATTTTACTCTTTTATATATTTAATATTAACAATTATATTTAGTTGATAGCTAGTGGTAGTAAATAAGTTATGAATGATGAGTATTATTGTATTTTAAAAGTGATGAAAATTTATGTTTTATTTTGACTTTTTAACTTTTTTATTTTTTTTGCCAAACATATCAGCTCAACTTTTTGATATTTTTTTGCCAAAAAATCAATGTTATCAATGAAGGCCTTTGTTCCAACAAATTTTCTAAAAGGTTCTGCATTTTAGTTGTTCTTTTCTTAGCTAACTAAATTTAGCTAACTTTTATAGCCCTCTAAATTTTATAGAAAGCAATATATTGCAAATTATTAAAAATTTGAATGGATAAATAAAATAAAAAGTAATGTTGAAATACGTATATCAAAAAATGAACGAACAAAACAGAATATGTGTATTTTTGCACTTTTAACTACTCAAAATAATTAATAGTGTTGGAGATACTTAGATCAGATAAACATTAAATTGTTAAAAAAAACCCTAAAAAGTTCTATTTTGATACAAAAAGCTGCAATCAAAGAGATGGAACAAAATCATATTGTACAAGAAAAAAACTTAAAAAGCCTCTTATTTTGATACAAACTTATTTTGTTTCTATTGTGCACATTTTCTCAGCCTATCGTACAGAGAGATGATGATTTAATGGATGATGATATTTTTCTTGGTTAGATTCAGTCTGAGTTTCGCCTAGTTTTTAAGTTTAGTGTTTTAACTTAAAAGCAAACAAAAAGTTAATTGGTTTGGATTCTCATAAAAAAGTTATGTTTTTTTATTTTTTTTCATAAAAAAATTATAATTTGACACTTACTTTTTTATAAAAAAAAAAGTTAAAAAACTTAAAAATTATTAAAAAAAACTAATTCAAACACAGGCTGAATTATAGTGCATTAAATATTATTTTCTCTTATGAACTTATTTAGGTTAGATAAATATTAGAAAGATTTTATTTTAAGTGTGTTATGACATAAATGAAAAACAACAACGAGAAAAAATAATGTAATCACATAAAGAATACAAGATTTATATGATTCATCCAAAATTAAAATTATATCTACAAAGTTACGATAATTTTTACTATGAGACGAGACAATGCTATGAACCGTTAACAAAATACTAACATAAACAATAAGCATAAAGAACCACAAATGCATTAGAAGTTAGATACGAGTTAAAATTTTCTTAAGGAGTCATGTCCTTGAACCCCTTAATCTCACTGTTTCACAGGCTAGGTCCCACAAAAAAAAAAAATTTTATTTATTTTAACGGGTGATTAAGTAGTTTTTCTTTTATAATTTTAACGGATTATATAAAAAAATTATTTATTTTACTCCTCCTCTGTTTAGCGTATTTACAATATGTTGTAATTGGTTTAAAATAGTTTCACCCCATATGTGAAATTATAATTGTTAAGCATTTTACTTTTCGAGACATATATAAATGTGATAATTTGAAGTTTTATTTATTTATTAACACGCCAAATATGTTGTAGTATATATATATTACTGAACATTTTGATTTCATACTTTTAATTACAACATTTATGATATTTGTTTAAATTTTTTTTTAATGAATTTTTTAATTTTCATTTTTATGCTGAATTTTTCACCGTTTTATTAAAAATGGAATTGTACTCATACTTATCCGAATTTGTTTTTTGTTTTTTTTTTTGTCCTATATTTTACTAACTATGGTCCCCACTAATCTTCCCCTCTCTTTTTTCAAATTAATAGAGACAAAAGTCTTCCCCACTAATTTTTAGCCCCAAGATTTTTTGGGGTTAAAAATTAAGGAAAAAAAAGAGAGAGAAATTATTATTTTTAAATACTAAAAGTTAGTTTAAATATATATTAGTGAAGGGTAAAGTTGGTTATTTTGAAACAAAAAACTAATAGCCCGTTAGAAAAACAAGGGAAAAAAATAAAAGAAAAAATTACTTAAGTAATATAAGAAAAGAAAAAAAAGAAAAAAAATTATGTTTTCTCTCAATCTTATTTGGATAAATAGAAGAGAAAAGATTATCATTTCTCTCCTATAATGTTTTGTTAGTTTTAATAAGAGAGAAGAAAAAAAAAGCTACATACATAATATTACTAAACTAATTATATTTAAAATAAGAGTACTTTATTTATTTATTTTTAGAGCTAGGGTTAATATTGTCATTACAAAACAAAGCATTTAAGATGTTTCATTCTTTTTTAAATTTCTCCACTTTTGAAGAGATTCAAAAAAGTGATTTATGATAACTAAATCTCTCAATTTTATTTTTATTTTTCTCTATTTCACCCCCTCTTTAGTTATTTAAACAAATAATTAAAGTGATAACACAATCATTTTTTTTTTCTTCTCAAATTATTCAATTCAAACAAGCTGTAAAAAGCTTTTTAAGCTTGCGAAACAAAATATTTCAAAAGTGGATTAAAAGTTAGCTTGACAAAAGACTTAACTGTTTTCATTTTAATTTTTTTGACTAAGAAATTAATATAAAGCATTAAAAAAAACAAACAAACAAAAAGCCTCGAAGGCCAAATGAAGCCTAAGGGGATTTTACTACTTAAAAAAAGGGAAACTTGAAATACATGCGAAAATGTAGGAGTTGAAATTCATTTTAGCAAAAAAAAAAAAAAACAATTTTTTATCCACTAATAAGTCATCTACAAAAATAAAATAAAATAAATATTGTTTAAAAAAATTTTATTGGTAGGCCAAATTTGCCATTTGGCAATAATCATTGACTAGAATTATCTTATTACCTACTCCAGTGTTCGTGCAAGACTATGAACACACAAATTTCGACCGACACACCAAAAAAAAAAAAAAAAAAAACTTAATAGACTGCATTTAGATATGAAAATAAATTAGATATTTAACGGTATTTTTTTTCAAAAAAAAAAAATTACATATGATTTTCTTGGCTAACACTTTTTTTTTTTATGAAATATTAGGATATAGAAATATTGGTGGTGTTTGGTATTGCTCACACTAATAGCATATAAATTGTAGTTTGTAGTAGAAATTATAAGTGTTTTGTAAATATTGTAACTTGTAGTTGAAATAAATAAAAAAATTATAAATTGTAATAAAAATTATAAGTATTTAAAAAAACTTAAAATTTATAATTAAAATAAATAATAAAAAGCTAAAAACTGTAACAAATTTTTTTTTCCAAACAGAATGAGACTAATGATAGAAAGACATGTGGAACACATTCAGTTGTAAGGCTAAATGTTAGGAGAAAATTACATGTCTAGAATTATATGACCTCGGAACGATTTCAGCAACATGTGTATTAAATGCGAATTCGAGCAGACAAAATACGGATTTCATATGCCAAATAAGTCTTTAATATATATATTTTTTATTTTTTTGAATTTTGGATGGGACTAAACATGTTGGAATATGAACGAATACGTGATATATATATATATATATAGGAAGAAAATGGGAAGGATATAGTGGGAATATATATTCTTTTATTTTTTATACATATATATTTTTTAAATATATTTTTGAGTTATTTTTTGCTTTTATTTTTTAATTCGTTAAATGTCTTTGTTAAAAATTTAATTTGTAATTAAAATCTTTTATTTGTATAGTAATTTAGTTGTTTGGGTAATTGTAAATCTCCTAAGTGAATTAAATTGTAGTAGTTGGATGATTCTAGAATTTATAATTAATTTGGATTTTTAAGAGTTATTTTATTAATTTATTTAAGTCTTTTAATTGAGTTATAAGTCTTAGTTAGATTAAGAGTCCTTTATCTGAATTGTATTTAAACCAGAAAATTAAAGTACAAGTGACAAAATTAAAGGTACAAGCCAATAAAGCGGGATCGTACAAGCAGTATGCAATTTGGCATATGACCACTTGAGCAGTCCAAGTGTGCTCGAGCGGATCCAACCAGTTTTAATTGGATTAAAACTCTAATTGCTTGATTTTTAAACCGATAAATAGGACTATAGACTAGTCACGAAAATTAGAGATTCTAAATTAGATCAGAAGTTCCTTTCGAATTTCAAAAATTCTGAGATTGTTTGTGTTCAATTTAGAAAGCATTCTAAGTTTATCGACGGAGAATTCTGTTGGTGGGAAACTCTTAAATGGATTAAAATTGTAGTAGTTGGATAATTTTAGACTTCCAATTAATTTGGGTTTATAACAGTTGTCTAATTAATTTGTTTAAATTTTTTAATTGACTTGTAAATCTTAATTGAATGAGGAGTCCTTTATCAAAGTTGTATTCAAGCTAAAAAGTTAAAGTACAAGTGACAAAGCTGAAAGTACAAATCAATAAAACAGGATCGTGCAAGTAGTATGCAATCTAACACAAGATTGCTCGAGCAATCCCAAGTAAACTGGAGCAGACTTCAGGCAGTTTTAATTGGATTGAAACTCAAATTGTCCGATTTTTAAGCCTATAAATAGGATAATTGGCCAACCACAAAAATCAACTTCTACACTTCAATAATCAATAATTTAGTATAACATAAATATATATCTAACATAGTATTTTAATTAATATTTGATCCCATTATTTATAATAAGATAATTTGAAAGTGATATAAATTTAATATTTAAGACTTTTGATAATAATATAATATTAATTAGAAAAAAAATAAAAGTAGAGGTGATATGATTTGGTTATCTAGTGAGAGAAAACTGAGATAGAGTAAAAATAAATATGCAAGAGAAAAAGAGTACTAGTATTTAATAGAGTTTTGGAATAGAGCCTTCGTAATAATAAGGTGGATGCTACCTAAGCATTCGGGATAAATTTCGGAGATCCCATTCGGGTATCGTAGAATTACTGAAAAACTAAATATCACCGCGTAACGTTTTATGTTATTTGTTTTTTATTTTATATTTTTATAACTTATAAATAAATAAATATTTGATAATTATTTTTATTTTTAAAAACATATAAATAGTTTTCAAAAATTTATAAATTATTATAAATAAATAAAAATGTGTTTTTACTTATATTGTAAACAAATTTTTATTCGTTCTTTTTTTCTCTATCACCCCCGATCATTACTTTCGACGACCATCTCTAGCCACCACATCCGACGACCCCCTCCAATCACCACTTTCGACCACTACATTTATCCACACCTACCGACCACCATCTCAGACCACTACATTCGGTCATCACTTCGGATCACTAAATTTGGCCACCATCTCGAACTACTACATACGACTACTATGTTCAACTACTACATACAATCACCATCTTCAACCAATACCTTCCACCATTACTTTTGATCACCATTACTATCTTTTATTATTATTATTATTATTACTAATTAACATTTTCGGTTACTATATTTGACCACTACATTTGTCCACAACTTTCAATCGTAAAACAGTAAACAGTAAACGTTATCAAATGAGAAAATATTTCGTTATAGTCATGAATTGTGTTAATCCTTTTCGGCTTCGTTTGATTTTCAGACTATTTTTAAAGGTAATGGATAAATGTGAAATTGAATTATATTAATTATACCGCGTGATAAGATAAATGGTGACTTAAATAAAGATAAAATTTGTCATAATTTAAAATTATATTTGAAAATAAAGACTTATTTTTAAAAGTGATTTTCAGTTAAAGGTTCAAAAAAATAAAATTTAATACACAAGATCCATTAAGAAAAATTTTAACGCGCAAGGTTCAATTGTGTGACTTCTCTAAAAAATACCTTGCAAACAGATAAATTTATTTGTATTCTTTACACGTGCTTTCAATAAAATACAAATAAATTTATCTGTGTTCTTCATACATATTTTTTAAAAATACAGATAAATTTATCTGTGTTCTTTATACGTACTTTCAATAAGACATGTGAATTTATCTGTATTTTTTACATGTGTTTTCAATAAAAGATAGATAAATTTATCTGTATTTTTTATACATATTTTGAAAAGACATAAATAAATTTATTAGCTTTAGGGTATTTTTGTCCTAAAAAGACCTTGCGCGTTAAAATTTTTATACGAATGGATCTTGCTTGTTAAAATTTTTTATGCTGAATAAAAAATAGTAAACGGCCTATAAATTAGATGGTACAATTATTTACTTATGTAATAATTGGTAAATTAAAATTAAAATAAAAGGGTAATACATTATTGAATTCTCAATTCAGTCGAATTAGATTAAAAATAATCAGGGCTATGATGAGATTAATAATCTTTCCAGGGCCTGAGTTTCATTGGTGCAAACCCAAATTAATTCGTTCGACCCACAAGTTCACTTCCAGACTATAATTTGGACTCACAGGCCCATATTGTGAGAAGATCAAACCACTTAGATAGCTTGATCGAGCAAACTTGATGAGCCCTTCCACATATATATGAGAAATCTACCTACATGATGACAATGATAAAAAGAAGTCCAAAGAACAAAAAATAGAAGTGTCCAAAAATATAGAATTTCTATATAAAAAAGAGAATATAAAATTTCTATTAAAAAAATTCTGGTTAGTACTAACTCAAGTAACTCAACCAACAACAGGTGATGAGAATTTCGATTCTTAAGTCAACCACTATTACGAAGAGTGATTAAGTATGTTTACACTTGAAAATGTATAGGTATACTTGTGTAGCTAGATTATAAAAACTCAAACCCAGTCATGAAATGTTCTTGTGAGAGAATCATTTCCCTTACACTACTATCTATTATTTATATTTTTTAAAATATAATAAGATTCTCATCTAGTTAATGAGTTTGCTGCAAGATTATTGATCTAGAACCTAAGCTCATTTTAGCTCCCTCACAAGTGATGACAAGCCCAGATTCCACATAAATTCAGCAACTTACAATAATTGTACAATAATTGTGCTACATGGCCTACATGATTTCATGACCCATAGAATAAAAATACACTTCATGACCCATAGAATAAAAATACACTTACAAAAACTGATACACTCCCGACACATTTATGTTCATTCCTTATAAATTTGTGTTCATTCCCTTATCAACAGTGATAGAACACAAGCATAAAAAAAAAACAAAAAAAACAAAAAACAAAGCAACTCAAAATAGGTAATAAGATCATCACTAATACTATATACACATAATCCAGCTACAGACTAATTACAAAAATTGAATCCTAACCATCCATTTGTACTGAATTTCATAATACTTTGTGAATTTTAATACAAATAAATAGCCGAAATCCAACTTTCGTGATTTTTATTGCTAGATTTCTGCGCTGTAAGTAGTTTCCTAAGATCGCAGCATCCCAAGAGAGGTCTTCAACCTCAAATGAGTAGCAAATTTGCTAAAACATCAAAGTAACTAAGCAACTCAAAAAGAGGTAATAAGATCATAGTATCCCAACCAAGAGAGAGGCCTTGGACCTCTCAATTGGGCAGAAAATTTTGTAAAACCACCAGAGTAACTGTCCTCATTGTGTCCGCCGATCATGACTGACAACCGCCGTGAGTTTGGCTCCAGGTTTCTCCACATGCATAGCAGAACTGAAATCCACATCTGCAACCACCACCACCACCAACACCACCACCAACAGCAGGTAACAAAGTAAGCACCCAATTTTGGTCCTAACCCAAAAACTTGAACAAAACAACTTCCTTAAAAATGGAGCAGGTGGGTGGGTAGGGATCAAATTCCGCTGCAATACAGACAGGGGTGTTTGGCAAAGCTCTTTCTAAATAGTTTTTAGTTTTTTAATACTAATTTTAGTTATTAACTTATAATTTTTTTTTTCAAGTACTCACAACTTCTGTTACATACTATAATTATATTTTCTTCTATTTTAAAAGTTATAATCTATTAGTTACTAGTTTCAGCAATTAAAAGTTATATTTTATTAGTTACTAGTTTCAGCAATGTCCAGTGCTAACATGGTGGACCTTAAGGAAGAGGGATTGAGATTACCTCCATTTTATAAAGAACTAGAGGTGTCTCTATTTCTATTTAATAATATTTAACATTGATCTATATCAATTATTTGAATCGTTCATATTGTAAAAGTTATCGAAAGCAACATTCGTGCAAAAAATTAAATTAATTTAATATCCATAACTTGACAATTAAATTACATTAATTCAAAAAAAATTATACAATTTAATTTTAAAATCATACTTGTTTTCTATTTTTTTATACAACAAATTTATTCTGACCATATAATTATCGATATCTTATTAATTTGACTTTTTGTATGTATAATTTTCTCAATTAATTCTATAATATAAACAGAACAAATCACTAAAATAAATTATTTTACATACTATAAAATAGAAATGGGACTCTCTCCATTCATTTGAGTTAACGGAGAGAACCTGAATCCAAGGAACAACAGATGTAGACGACTGTCCTTTCTACATTAAAAAAAAAATATATAATAGTATTAGTTTAAAATATTTTCAAATTATATAAATATGTCCTTCAAGATTTTATTAAAAAGCTAATATTCATCCACTAAAAACTCCTGAGAATCATCCCTGACTACAGGGTTTTAGTTGAGTGTTTTGTTTGCCTGAGGAGTTCTAGCTTCCCCATCTTTGGTTTATGGAGTGTTTGAAAAAATTATTGATAGTAATTTTTAAATTTTTATTATTAATTTTAATTATAAATTATTATCTTTGACTCCAACTTAAAGTTGAGCTTAAAAGTTTTTGGCCTAATCCTCAAAAAGTTTTAAAAGTTTCCTTTTACAACCGGCTTTTAGACTTTTTACTTATTGATTTTTAATTTTTTACCATTTTATTTATTATTAAAAATATTTTTTATATTTTCAAAAATATAATAACTTTTATTATACATATTTATTTTTTTATAAAAAAATTATTTTTTAAAAACATCCTCATCAAAACCTTTTCAACAATATTTTATTAAATATAAAATTATTTAAAAATAAAAAAATCATAACAATTTTCTTTTCTCTTTAAGCATATTGGTTTATTTCTTTTGGATTTAGATTTTTTTTGAGTTATAGCTAAATCTCTAAAATTCAACTAATAAATTTTTTACTGATTTATCACTTAACACAAAAAGGTTTGGCTTAAAATAAAGTGACCAAACGAGACATATGTAGCTTATTTTTATTTTTTAAAAAAAATATATTTATTATCTAAATGGTATCAACAAAATAGTTTTTTAATTCAATAAATTAGAAAACAAAAATAGACAGAAATCATACATAGGAAATGAAATGCACCGACCTGCAAGTCATGTGCAAGCAACCCTGTGTTTTGTCTACATAGAATCTGCAGTGAGGGCATCTCATCCAGCTGTTACTCTTTGCAAGCTCTCTCACCATCAGATCTTCCCTCCCTCTTTCATCCTCATTCAATCTCTGAAATTCCTCGCACGCGATCTCACCATGCCACGGCACGTAGCACTGCGCACAGAACAATCTATGACACACAGGACACTCGCACTCCCTAATTACCCCTCCCTCGCCATCGTTCACCATCATCGCCGAACAGTCCCTGAACGGACAGTAAAACTTCTCCGACGCCGGAATCATTGATTGGCACAGCACCTCGTCCCACAGCGCCACCACTTCCTCCGGCAACCTCGGCTTGCAAGCTTCAAATTCCAGAACGCCGCCGCAATCCAAACCGGGGCACGCAATAACCGTCGCGCTCTCTTGGATCTTCACCGTGACGTGCTTGCTCACGCAGTCGGAGCAGAAGGAGTGGGAGCACCTGTCGATTCTGAACATCTCGTCGGTTTCTTTTCTCTCGGCGCAAATCTCGCAGAAGCAGAGAGACGTTTCGCCGGATTCTTTCTCGGAGACATCGATCGCCGGACTGATTTCGATCGTCGGGGGAACGGCGCTGCTTGCCGTCTGAGAACCGACGGAGGAGGACATTAGAGCCTCCTGGAGCTGCAGCTCTTCTGCGTATTTAGAATCGGATATGGGGAACATCTGGTCTTCATTCTCATTAGAGAGTGCGGAGAAGTAGAAATCATCTACCAATTGAACGTCGGATATAGTTTCTTGCGCCATATCGCACAGTCTTTTCATCTACTTGTGAAAATTTCCTCCTCCTCTACTCTCTGTACTGCTGTGAAGGTTTAATGGCATCTTCTTATTTATACCTAAAAAGAGACTTGATTGGGATGGGTTGTTCTCTCATTGGCAGTTTTGAGAGGCGCGGTTTTGACCCCACTTCGTCACTTTGGTACGGTTCAATAACTCTTCTTCATGGTTAAGATTCTCAATGCAGTTTTATCATGTCACAAATAAAAATTTTATTTTTTTGTAAGTTAAATAAATAACTTTTTTTATAATTTTAAAAATATAATTTAAATTAACTGTGTATAATTGAAGTCAGACTTCAAATAATGCTTCATTTATTTTAATGTAAAATTAATCTCATTTATGAAAAAATTATTAAATCTTTTTGCAGTATCACATTTTAATAATGGCTTTGTTTGGTTTAATTTATGCATTTTTTTATTATTTTTACTTAAATATCTCATCTTTTAGTTAAAGTTTTTAATTTTTTTTGAATTATCTCGATAAAAAAAATTAAAAAACAAAAAAACTTAAACAAAAGATGAAAAATTCACAAAACAATAAATAAATAATATATAAAATTTGACACAATAACTTACTTTTTATCTTTTTCAAACTTTTTTTATATATATTTGTCAAAAGAATTTGCTTTTTTGGTTCGCTTTATTAGAAGAAATTTAACAAAAATATAATAATTTAAACAAATAAAAAATAAAATTTACAAAATACGAAAAATGCAAAGAAATCATTATCCAGATGAGTCAATATGAGAAATTTGGACACACTTTGAGTCATTATTTTTAGAAGTGTTCACATAATATCATTAAAAAAAGATATTGACTCCGTTTGGGTGTTTTTGTTTATTTATTTATTAATTTATAAGTCAAAAAATAAATTATTTCGTTTGGATAATTAAATAAGTTAAAAATAAAAAAATAAGCAAATAAGCAAATAAGCTCGTTTTGGTAACCCAATAAACAAATAAACTGACTTATAAACAAATAAGCTACAAACTACCCAAACAAACTTGTTTAAATGATATTTGACTTATTTGCTAATAAGCAAATAAACCAATAAGCAAATAAGCAAGGTTTATCCAAACGGAGCCATTATGTATATAATTAATGCTATATGATATTATGTTTAAGCCTATGTTTAGACTAGTTTTTTTTATAAATTTTTTAATTTTTTTGGCCTTTTTTATTTGTAAAAAAGTAATGTAAAAATATATATAAAAAAAATCAGTTGAAGCCAGATAAATAAATTTTTTTAGAGGCTTTTAAATAAAAAAAAAACTTTCAAAAAAAAAAAACTAATTCAAACATAGGCTAAATAATTCAAATTGTATGTAAATATAAATAAAATTGTTAATACGAAATTGAAATTGAAATTGAAAGGATAATAATTTAGGATATGGATATAATAGGATAAGTTTTGGAATTTGAAATTAGGGATAAAAAATTTAAAAATAAATTTTAAAATTTAATCAAACAGTAATAATTTAGGATAAGATTGAAATAGGTCAAATTTAGAAATTTGTACGGTCAAAGTCGTTATCCGACTAACAAAATATTACATTGAAGATGATAAATTTAAAGTTTATAAGTTTAGTAATTTAAAGATAAAATATATTAAAACAAATTTTAAAATTTTAAAAGTTAAAACGATAGAAATTTGTAATACCACAAATTTAAAATTTGGGCAATAGATTTAAAAGTTCAAAATGACAATAATTTTATGATAAGTTTATATTAAGATATATGAAATTGATCTCCAAATAAATATTAAATCCAAGTTTATATTATGATAAATATAGAAGTTTGAAAGGATTAGCCCCTATTAGGGATCACTTTTTATTTTAAAAAAAAAATAGTTTTTAAACTATACTTATATACTGATTGCTTTCTAAAAAAACTAATTAACTTTATTTTTCATCTCTTAATCTAAGGAAAAAAAATTTATACACAATCCAAACACTCTTAACTTTTTTGAACTAAAATTATTGGAATAATCAATTAACAAAATCAATCATTCTTACAAAAATCAAAAAAGCTGCATCCATATCCCAAACACTATAACCTAAAAGTAAAAAGTAAAAATCTATTAGATATTTTAATTAAAAAAACAAACAAACTACTATAAAAAATTATTCCAAAAATCCTAAATTTTTTTATTTTTATTTTAAAAAAAAATAAATATATTAAAAATAAAACTTTTTAGACATCACAAACATGTGCTTGAAGGTAAAGTTAAAAGTTTCAAAATATAGTAATTTATAATAAGACAAACTTATAAGTTTCATGATAAATTTAAAAGTTTAGATCATATCTTGCTTCAAAACATAAAATGACTGTTACCCGATTAATAAAAATTGATCCCGAATATAATATTAAAGAAACTAATTTCAGAATAACAATTGAATCTAAGACTATAGTATGAGGAAAAATTTAAACGTTTAAATTAAAAGGATAGTAGTTTTAAGATAACATTGTCAACGTATAAATTTAAATATTTAAAAGGGTGCTATTTTATAATAGAAATAAATTTAAAAGTTTGAAAAGGTTTAATTTTAAGATAAGATTATATTAGAATCAACGAAATTGATTCTAAAATAGAAATTAAATTCAAGACTATAATGAGATAAATTTTAAAATTTGAAAGACTGAATAATTTTAGGATACGATCAGATCAATTCTAATAGGATAAGTTTTAAAACATTAATGTTATTAATGATAATTTGTTAAACTCATTATTATATGTAATACGCAACATATTATTCACATAACACCTTTTTGATATGTGGAAAAAAAAGAGCAAATGGAGTGCAAATTATCCCAAATGTAATAAGGTTGTTTCAAGCTAAAGGGAAACAAGAGAACAATGATTGATTAACTATATCTAGAGCATAATGTAGGTTTAGGAATATTTGTTTCCTATTTTTTTTAAGAAAAATATTTGTTTAGTTTTAAGAAATGTTAAATATGCTCGCATTCATAATATGAATGAAGTAACTTTTAGATAGAAGAGAGATATGAAAACAAATGAGATTCAAAAACAATTATCATATGGAGAATTATGCGTGGCGTAGGCTTAGCTCTTGTTTGGCAAATTGGCTTAAAATTTAAAAAGTTTTGTTTTTCAATTCCGAATTTTTACTCTATTGATTTTTTGATTTTTTGATGATAATTTTTAATTTTACTTTTATACATATAAAATTAAACAAATTCTAATCTAACCCAACAACCATATACTAATTCGGTAAATTCTTTAGGTGGCTTATTTGACTTTTTTTAATAATCGTTTTGCCAACTAAACGAACTTTTGAATTTTTAACTTAAAATAACTTAAAAGCCAAATAGATTCATATTGATATCCAATTTGTAGCCAGCGTAAGACCGTGGAGGAGGGAGGGCCACAGCTTCTGAATATCCAATAGGTTCAGATTGATATCAAATGCTCACTTGTGAATTTTTCCTCCTCTACTCTCTGTACTGCTGTGAAGGTTTAATGGCATCTTCTTACTAAAAGGAGACTTGGCTGGGAAGGGTTGTTCTCCCATTGGCAGTTTTGAGAGATGAGGTATTGACCTTTTTGACTTCACTTTGCCACTTTGGTACGGGTCAAAAGATTCTCAACGCACTTATGCCAGGTCACAAACAGAAATGCTAATTTTTCATAAATTAAATAAATAATTTCATTTATAATTTAAAATAAATAATTTAAATAAATGTGTGTAATACGACAAATTTAGAAATTGGGCAACAGATTTAAAAGTTCAAAATGACAATAATTTTATGATAAGATTATATTAAGATAAATGAAATTGATCTCCAAATAAATACTAAATCCAAGTTTATATTATGATAAATATAAAAGTTTGAAAGGATTAGCCCCTGTTTGGGATTACATAAAGCTGATTTTTTTTACAAAAAAAGTCAGTGTTTAAGTCATACTGTTTGGATTTCAAAAAAGCCAATTAACTTTTTTTTTCATCTTTTAATCTAAAAAAAGGTTATACACATCCCAAACACTTTAACTTTTTGAACTAAAATTACTGTAATACCCTTAATTAACAAAACCAACCATTCTCAGAAAAACAAAAAAAGCCACGCCTATATCTCAAATATTACAACTTAAAAACAAAAAATAAAAGTATATTAGACATTTTAATAAAAAATTATTCCAAAGACCCTAATTTTTTTTTATTCATCTTTTTAAAAAAAAAGATGAATATCTTAAAAGCCAAATTTTTGTAAACATCCCAAACAGGGCCTTTAGGGTAAAATTAAAAGTTTGAAAATATAGTAATTTATAATTAGACAAACTTATAAGTCTCAAGATAAATTTAAAAGTTTAGAACATTGAAGAATTTACAGAGAACTTGAAGAACACAAACGAAAATGAATTCTGTTTTATTTCTCAATGCTCTGTTTTTCATTCCCTTGTTTTTCTTATATATATGCTTACAACAAAACTACCACCAACTCCCCCTAACTAACTGACTTAACAAAAATACAGAATATTTTGGCTCCAAGGTTACTATATACTTTGGCTCCAAGACTTCTTATGCTTTGGCTCCAAGGCTTAGTTTGATGCGTTGGCTCCAAGACTTCTTATGCTTTGAGGCCCAAAGTAATTTAGGACCCAAAGCGGATAATTAATAAAAAAATTATAATATTTTATACATAATAATTTCAAGAGTTTTAATAAATAATTTTTTTGTTTTGTTATTTTGCAATTCAACAATATTCAATTTACAATCAAAATAACTATAAAAAAAATCAAAAATAATTATACCAATTATAATTTTCTGTTAGTTTTTTAGTATTAAAAAACTTATTAAGAGATCTCATTTGAGACTGAATTAAGACTGAATTAATTCGTCAATTTTTTGTTTCTTTTTTATTTTTTTAATCCAGACATATACTCCTAAGAGTCATGATTATAAAATTCTACAAATTAAAAAAATAACATAAAAATTAATTAAACATAAAAAATTCAAATATGTATAC
>JAOTRH010440477.1:0-33036 GCA_034768845.1 Heliamphora exappendiculata
TAAAGAGCTACACGAGCTGGGTTAAATACGTCGTGAGACAGTATGGTTTCTATCTTCTAGAGGAAATTAGAGTAAAATAAGGATAGCCCCTTCGTACGAAAGGAGTTGGGTATGCCAACCTATAGTTTACCTGTTGATAACCACAAACCGGAGGGCTGATTTAATCAGCGCCCTCTATGGATTTCAAATAGAAAAATGGTACCTTATATTTTGTACCTGGCAGTTAACACCCTGTCCCCTGTTTGAGCTGGACACCACGGCAGGAAAGCCACGTTGGCTAAAGATAAGTGCTGAATGCATATAGGCACGAAGCTTACTTTAATATACTCTTAAATATACGTAATATAATATTACGAACTTTTTAAGTATAATAGGCTTTTACTTAAATTTAACTTAAATTATTCAGGTATAAAGAACTAATTTTATTATAAACTAAATGACTCATATATCTTTATACGAACCAACAAAAAAAATGGTTTAATCGCCCGGTTAGCATAAAAGTAATGTATCCGTTTTGTAATCGGATGAAACAAGTGCGATACTTGTACTAGGCTATATTAGAAGAAGTGCGTATTAGTGTAATGGTAACACAATGGACTCATGACCCATTAATAGAGGTTCGAATCCTTTATTCGCATATTACTAAAGACTAAAGGCTATAGCTTAATTGGTAGAGCAAACTGCTCATAATAGTTCAGATAAGTGTTCAAATCACTTTAGCCTTATGAATTATATAAAAAAGATTTAAGATCCGAGTGCTGGAATTGGTAGACAGGATAAACTTAAGATTTATTGATAATTTATCATGAACGTTCGACTCGTTTCTTGGATATGTAATCTTTTATATAATAATATACTATTATTACAATTTTATTAAAATATATATAGTTTATTAGATCTTATGGACCTTATAGACAAGTTTGGTTAAGTCATAACATTTTCACTGTTACAACCTGGGTTCAAGTCCCAGTGAGGTTAGATAATCCTAATTAATTATGTAAATTTAATAGTTTAGTCTAAGAAGCTCAATTGGTTGAGCGGAGCACTGAAGATGCTTAGGTTATAAGTTCGAATCTTATCTTGGACAATTAATGCATAATTATTACCTATATCTTACATTAACCATAATAATTTGTTTTTACCTAAATCTATATAAATATGGCTATAGATATATAGGTAGATATAGCTCAATAGATATATAGGTAGATATAGCTCAATAGGTAGAGCAACTGTATGTGGCACAGTAGGTTCTCTGTTCGAATCAGGGTATCTACCCCTCATAGTTTAAATTTAAACTAAAAGCCCGGGTAGTTTAATTGGTAAAACATTAATTTCATGCATTAATTACGAGAATTCAAATTTCTCCTCTGGCTCAGTCATAAAGAAATTAGCTCAATTGGTGGAGCAACCGTTTTACACGCGGAAGGTTGGGCGTTCGATTCGCTTATTTCTTAACCATTCCATTAAGGAAAGGTATATAACCTCAACATGTAATTATATATATATATTTTTCTAATAAAATTATAACTTGCCATATACGGTAAATCATTTATTAAACTATCGTATCACTATTATAGACGTTTTATTACTAGTTGAGTAAATATAATAAATATATTTATTATATTTATCCTATATATTTCCTTTGTCGAAATAAGGTTTTATATAAACTACATTATATAATACAACTTACCTAATGCCTCAGTTAATTCCTTTTTATTTTGTAAACCAAGCAGTATTTGCATTTGCTATTATAGTTTTATTAGTATACGTATTTTCTAAGTATATATTACCAAGATTAGTACGTCTATTTATTAGTCGTTTATATATAAAAAAATTATAATTACATTAAAGTCTTGGTAATATTTATTATATATAACTCTCCAATTAAATACTACTATATTTTTAGTCCCTTAGATCAATTCGAAATTAGAGATCTTATCAGTATGGAAGCCCCTATATTAGGAAATATATCTATATCATTAACAAATATAGGTTTATATTTAACTATAGCAGGATATTTAGTATTTATATTAAATATACTATCAACTAATGAAGATAGAATTATATCAAACTCATGATCTCTTGCTCAAGAAACAACATACGCTACTGTACATAGTATAGTTTCTAATCAAATTAATCAAAAACAAGGACAGATATACTTTCCTTTTATGTATGTATTATTTGTTTTTATACTTATAAACAATCTAATAGGTATGGTACCTTATAGTTTTGCTGCAACAAGTCACTTTGTACTTACTTTCTCATTAAGTTTTACTATAGTGTTAGGTGCTACTATATTAGGATTCAGTAAACACGGTTTAAAATTCTTTTCTTTATTTGTACCTTCGGGTTGTCCTTTAGGTTTATTACCATTATTAGTACTTATAGAATTTATATCATACTTGTCAAGAAATGTTTCTCTAGGTTTAAGATTAGCCGCTAACATATTAAGTGGTCATATGCTTTTAAGTATACTAAGTGGGTTTACTTATAATATAATGAGTTCTGGTATAATATTCTTCTTTTTAGGATTACTACCTTTAGCATTTATAATAGCATTTTCTGGTTTAGAATTAGGAATTGCATTTATACAAGCTCAAGTGTTTGTAGTTTTATCTTGTTCATATATTAAAGATGCTTTAGAGCTACATTAATGTATGGTTAATAAATGTTATCGTATACTTAGTTATATAGTGTGTAATTTTTTTATATAAAGGAAAGTTTGGAACTTTTATGATAATACAGACATAAGTCTAGGTAATTTGAGCAGTAATAATGATAATTAAAGATATAGTACTATGTTTAGATAGTATTTTAGATAATCTTACACAATTAATATAACATATAATATATATTAATAGTCTAATCTAACAGAATTAATATAATATATAATTAATATTAATAACTTGAACCATTTTATATATATTCTAAGAATAACAGATAATAAAAAAGTAACGACATAGTTGTAGATATATAGTTAATATATTCCTATATAGTTCCATTGTTTTACATAAGACTAAAGCACACATATAAGGAATAATCATAAATTATGGTATATAAAAAGGTTATTGTTTTCTTTTTTTTAATAGTAAGGCTGAGCAGATTGTTGATCTTTCGTCACTAATAGTATAACACTATACAATTATAAATATACTAATATAAGTAAAGGTGAAATATAAATAGTATATTTTTATTACCTTATTTAATATTATCTACTGTAAAGTCAGGTCACTAGTTGTAGGTATACAGAGTTGACCTCACTACGATGGCAGATTGTTAAGTAATATATAATAAATAATTATTTGTATAAAAAATTATATAAGCTATACAATTTATCAGATATAGTATCTATATATAACTCAAAATTATTATCTTAATGATTATATTACTCATTTAATAAAATATGCCCAAGATAAATAGATGAAACTCCCCTTAGTTAACGAAATTATCATTATACTATATAATATTAATAATTTATATTTAGGATAAGAGGAAGGTAAAGGGTACAAAGACAATATCAACAAACTTTTATTTATCTATGTGGGTAAGACCTTATTTTTTAATGTTTTATCTTTTTATAATAATTACAACTTACTTATAATAGCAATATCCATTCAACTTTATAATTAAATACTATGAATTTATCACTAATATTATTTTTAATAGGAGTATTAGGTTTTGTCTTGAATAGAAAGAATATAATACTGATGTTAATATCAATAGAAATAATGTTATTAGCTATCACATTATTAATATTACTTAGTTCATTAAATTTTGATGATATATTAGGACAAGTATACGCTATATATATAATAGCAATAGCCGGAGCAGAATCCGCTATAGGTCTAGGTATATTGGTAGCATTTTATAGATTAAGAGGAACTATTGCTATACAATTTAAATAATGTATCTAGTAATTATCTTATTACCTCTTTTATCATCTATTTCTTCTGGTTTTTTTGGTAGAAAGATAGGTGTAAAAGGATCTCATATAATAGCATGTACATCACTTATAATAACTACAATACTGGCAATAATTGCCTTTATTGAAGTAGGATTAAATGGTATACCTGTTACAATAAAACTATTTACATGAATAGATTCAGAATCATTGAATATATTATGAGCATTTAATTTTGATTCTTTAACAGTATCAATGTTAATACCTGTACTAATAGTTTCTTCTTTAGTTCATATTTATTCTATAGGATATATGAGTCATGATCCCCACAATCAAAGGTTTTTCAGTTATTTAAGTTTATTTACATTTATGATGATTATACTTGTAACAGCTAATAACTATCTATTAATGTTTGTAGGATGAGAAGGTGTAGGAGTTTGTTCATACCTTCTTGTAAGTTTCTGATTTACAAGAATAGCAGCAAACCAAAGTTCAATAAGTGCCTTTTTAACAAATAGAGTAGGAGACTGCTTTTTAACTATAGGTATGTTTGCCATGTTATTTACATTTGGTAATATAGATTATGCAACTGTATTTTCAATAGCACCCTTTGTAAGCGAAAACATAATAATTCTAATAGGAACTTGTTTATTAATAGGTGCTATGGCCAAAAGTTCTCAAATAGGACTACACGTTTGGTTACCTATGGCGATGGAGGGTCCTACTCCAGTTAGTGCCCTAATACACGCTGCAACAATGGTTACAGCAGGTGTATACCTTTTAATAAGAAGTTCTCCACTAATAGAATATAGTAATACCGTTTTATTATTAATATTATGAATAGGAGCTATTACCACAGTATTTAGCTCTTTAATAGGTTTATTCCAACAGGATATAAAGAAAGTTATAGCTTATTCTACTATGTCTCAACTTGGTATGATGGTTATAGCTATAGGTTTATCTTGTTACAGTGTTGCTATCTTCCATCTAGTAAATCATGCTTTTTATAAAGCCTTGTTATTCTTAGGTGCAGGAGCAGTAATACACGCTGTAGCAGATAATCAAGATTTTAGAAGATACGGAGGTCTTAAACCCTTTTTACCTTTAACATATTCAGTTATGTTAATAGCTTCTCTAAGCTTAGTTGCATTCCCATTTATGACAGGATACTATTCTAAAGATTTTATAATAGAGTCATCATATGGTCAATACTCCTTTTCAGGTAACGCTGTATACTTTATATCTACCGTTGCTGCTATGTTTACTACTCTTTATTCAGTTAAAGTACTATATCTTACTTTTTTAACTAATCCTAACGGTCCTTTAGCTAATTATAAAGGAGCACATGAAGGTGATATATTTATGAGTTTACCTTTAATGATATTAGCGGTGTTCTCAATATTCTTTGGTTATATTACTAAAGATATCTTTATAGGACTAGGTTCTGATTTCTTTGCAGATAATAGTTTATATATACACCCTATTAATGAAATAATGTTAGATACTGAGTTTGCTGTACCTACTTTATTTAAGATTATACCTTTAATATTCACTGTTATATTAAGTTTAGTATCAATCATACTATCTGAATTTATACCACAAGCATTAATATACTTTAAATTCTCTCCAATAGGATATAATATATATAGTTTTTTCAATCAACGTTTTTTAGTTGAAATGTTTTATAATAAATTTATTACAGATTTAATATTAAAACTAGGAGGACAAACTACTAAGATTATCGATAAGGGATCAGTAGAATTAATAGGTCCATATGGATTAGAGAATGGATTAATTAGATTAAGTAAAGATATAAGTAGGCTAGATACAGGAGTGGTAACTACATATGCCTTATATATACTAGTAGGTTTAGTTTCTTATACATTGATCCCATATTTATTTATGATGGACAATAATATATTAATTATTCTTTTATTCGCATTATTATCTTTACGGATTAAACATACTAATTAATAATACAATATATTTATAAATAAGTACTAAGATAATTTAAGGTAAATAGTATAAAACCATAAAATTTATATCATGTTACACTATTTACATTATATAATTACCTTAATAAATATTTATTTACGCCAGGGTTGTATATAAACATACAGTATTAATAACAACTTTAATATAATTATCTATTAATAATATAATTTTTATTAATTAATCATATTTTAATTAAGTATAACTTAAGATCTATACATGTAAATTTTATGTTTAGATTAGTATTTATTGGAAATATTAAAAATAAAAGATAATACCTAGATAATTATTTATTACTAAATGAATTTAAACATCTAATAATATCTTCACGTATAATGTTATTCATGTAACCATCTTTGATATAATTAAATAAAAGGTACAAACATCCTAGGTAAAAATAAAGTTATATTAATCACTTTATTCTATAAAAGCTAGCTATTTTTATCTAAACCTATTAGGTTAAAAGTAGTATTTTATAACCGGACCTTAAAATTATAAATATATTTTATTACTATGAATAAACTATTTAAGTTCGATAAGATATCAATTGTTAAGCAGGCTACTATACTAAATATAATGGTATTATTAGTTAAAATAAACAGTGATCCATACATTGTAATACCTTGATTTAAGGATGTAATATATAAGTAATCCTATCCTAAATAATCAATGAAGACTAAAGCTAAAGAAACTATTTTATGGATACTTGTAATAGATGGAGGGTTATATATCTGGCTTTAAGGGCTATGATGTAATTATTATTATAGTTAAAAGTATTATTATTAAAAGATAAAGGATTTGAACCTTTATTTTTACCAAAATTAATAGGTAAACGCTTTACCGTTAAACTAATCTTTTTTTTATTTTTTTTTAGTATGATTTTATGCAATTAGCCTTTAATATGAATTGAACATATATCAGAATATTAACAGTATCCTGCTCTACCTTTGAGCTATAAAGGCATAATATAGAGTTAAATTTAAGCATTTAATCCACATCATCATGTTTTCTTTTTAATCCTGCTAAATATTCTTTTCTTTCCAACTCCTTGAATACACTTATTTTTCCTTTATTTAGTGGGGATTCTATGTGAGATTTATCATTAGCTTCATAAAGAGCGTATTTACTTTCTGTTTTATGCTGTAGACCTTCTAATATATAGATCTCTTCATTACCGCATGTTACTTTTCTGTTAGGTATGGGAAATTTTTTTTGAATATCCTCAGGTAAAATGTCAAACATAATCCTTTCGTGGAACCCTATTCCAAGTTGTTTATCTTTTATAATTCTTGGTGCTGTAGCTTTAGTTACTGACTCTGAATCTGATTCTGAATCTAATGGATCCTCCCTTCATTCAGCTACTTTGTTATTAACAGTCTTATCATAAGATACTTCGTAAGTATAGTTATGACATCAGTGAGAAGCTCTAACATCCAAAAACTTACCTTTAGGACCGTTTATTGAGTTTCCCATCTTTAGATTACCAGTTTCTAACAGATATTTTGTCCTTGGCGAGAAGGGACAATCTCAAATATTATCCATATCCTTATCGGCTTTAGTCTTAAACTCAGATTTTTTATACTCGATTTCAGCCCTATCCTTCATATCAAGATATATTTTAGGATCCTCCCTATATTCTTCAGGTATCTGTTCTAATCAATCTATGATATTCCTGTCATAATGTGAGTAGTACGAACCGTGTTCTTTTCTATGATCATTTCCTGATGCAATAATTTCACCTGTGTTAACAGGATCTTTTAATCCCTGTTTATGAAAATCGTAACGTAAGTCGTTGTTTAATACGGTGTCTAATTTTCATTCATGCAGACCTACTCAATAGTTAGCAATTATTTTTCTAATATACTCTATAGACTCTTTAGAGCTGTCTTTACTGGGTGCTTCTATAATTCCAGTATGTTTTATATAATAATCAATATTTTTTTTACCCCCAGTAGATTCTAAAGTTAAAGGTGATATAGCCCTATTAATACCTTTACCTTTGTCTAGGTTTGTACTAGTATTAGTTGTTTGATTAGCAAATGCTGAAACGCTCTCAGCAGCCTCTTTATTAAGTATTAACTCCTGTTCAGTCCTAGATTCCTGTACATTACTAGAACTAGCTACTACTGATGTGTTATCATGAGTACTTTGTACATTATTGCTAACCTCTAAACTACTAAGTCTAGGTGTGTTTCTCCTACTAACAGTATATAAATCATCGCTGGATACTGACTCTCTATCACTTATTACTATAGGATTTTCTATATTATTGCTTGGTATGTTACCACTAGATACGGTTACTCTATTAGGCTCACTACTTAATTGACTAGTTTGTAAACTACTTGGTGTATTTGATGTGTAAGACTCCCCTACATCTCTACTTAAAAAAGCCGAACTAGATTCTTGTAAATTTGATGGGTTATTTATATTTGTTAATTGGTTAGAAGGATTCCTAGCTGTACCTAAAGTTGTCTCGCAGCTTGAATTATTTAGATTTCTTAATATAGTATTATTTGTTCTAATATCACTACTTAAAAAGTTTCTATTAACTTCAGCCCTTAAGCTAAACCTATTAATACTGGAATAATTTACAGTATTTTGCCTCATATTAATAAAGCTTCTGTGTGATGGATTAAGAAGACTTAATTCTTCGTACGTTTTATAATGGGTATCATATCTGTAGTTTACACCATCAATTGTCCTAAGTTCAAACTGTATTTCTCTCGGATCATAATTCGAAACTAAATTTGAAATATCGTAATTAAACCCTGGAATAGACGATCCAACATGCCTAGTATTAAACACATTACTCCTTTCCGTAAAAAGGGGATTAGTCCCTAACTGTCTAACATTATTCCCCTGTATAGTTATAGAATTATGGTCCCCTTGACTCATAGCAGAAGGCCTAGGCAATGTAAGGTTAAATATAGATTGGCTATTGATCCCTAAGCTAGAATTAGGTATTTGTCCCGTTCTTGTAACTTGGCTATTAAGATCTTGATTTAATGTTGTGGGTATATATGTAGTATTTGAAGGGTAATTATGATAGCCATGACTAGTTGATTCCATAGGTATATTATTACGGGTTTGGGTATTTACTTGTTGGTTATTATCAATATGTGTCTGATTATAGCCACCTCTTAGTCTGGGATCTATAGGATTATTCGAATCATTTTGCTCTAATGATGTAGCAGCTTGATTCATAGAATTATTATAGTAGTTAGAATTGCTATAATTTTGATTACTATCATCGTTCGGAGTTCTATCTAAATTGTACTCATCAGACGCACCAGAAAAATTATTATTCTCGTTAACGCAGAAAATATTAAAATTATTACATATAACTTTAAATGTTACTTTATTATCTTGACAATACTCTATTATAATATTACTAACAAATTTTATACAGGTAAAGAAACAGCATCTTATTACTATATTAGATAACAGAGATATAAATGTTATATTTTTATCTTTACAAAATACTTTAGAAAACACTGCTTGGCAAACTGATAATATTATTATAAAAATTATAATATCATACAGCGAGTATTCCCACTTATTAAGATATATTAACCCTATACAGTTTATAATATCAAAATTATAAATTTTATTCATATTAATTATCTTATAAAAATTTATAGATTTGGAAGTTCATTCTTGTGATTTTGCCAAGTTATAAGAATATATGAATGATTTCATACCAAGCAAAGGGAGAGTGAATAATATAACTTCATGTAAATAAGGATTTTGAGGTATCATGATATAACATAATACTGCCAGTGGAGGAAACCACATTAATGGTAATATATTAATATAGAAAAAGTTATAAATATTATTTAATTTAAATCCTCCTTTTTTTCTTGCCTTATTTAATAGGTGTACATTTTTAGTACGAGGCTTTATTCCTAAATCAAAAAACTTAACATACATATTATTTATGCTGATGATTCCCAATGGTAATAAGATAACTATTACAATTATGTTAAACATAACAGTATCATTGTACTGCTGGTTATTAAAAATACATTCTATGTCATAATATCCTACTCCGTAGCTTATAAATAAAAAATACATATAAATTGAGATAAGACATAGTTTTATGATTCTAATATAGTTTATAATCTTAAGTCACCTTTTTATTATACAAATAAAATATAATTTTGGTAATGTATAAACTAATAATATTAAATTCATAATAATTATAAGTGATATTACTGGTATAACATGTATTAATCATATGTGATTAACATCTAAAATTTCGTTGGATACTAGTATATTATTCATTGGCAAATAAAGAGAGTGATGATAGAAATCAATAAAGAGAAGAATCGCATAAAGGATATCCTTAATAAAAATGTTACCTGCTATTGTTAAGGAGAAAAATATAAGTAAATTATTACATCTTTTGTGATGTCTTATATATAGATATTGTAATATGTTACAGATCTTAATACATTTATTCAATAAAATATTATAAACATTATAAACAAATAAGTTGAAAGTATAGACAAAAGAAACCAAATTAAAGTATACTACTCAATATAGAAAAATAGAAGATTCTCTATCTAGATTTAAGGCATTTGATGTAATTATTATTATAGTTAACAGTATTTTCATTAAAAGATATAGGATTCGAACCTATACTATTCTAGTAAAAAATACTAGGAATGCTCTTCCAATTGAGCTAATCTAATTGTTGATACATGTAAAATATAATATATTATACTACCTTGTGCAAATATTACGTATATATAATGTGATATACATATCACATTATGCAAATTAAACGTATAAGTACATATCCATGACATATAACCTATAG
The DNA here is from genome assembly GCA_034768845.1 of Heliamphora exappendiculata. Classification (NCBI taxonomy): domain Eukaryota; kingdom Viridiplantae; phylum Streptophyta; class Magnoliopsida; order Ericales; family Sarraceniaceae; genus Heliamphora; species Heliamphora exappendiculata. The sequence goes on from JAOTRH010440477.1 coordinate 10,716, forward strand.
GCATACCTTATATAAACTTTTAGAAAAATTGTTATTAATATAAGATAACCTATATAGTAGGATATATATTTTGTAATATATGTTTTATGGAAAAGATTATTTTTTCATTATCTTTTTTAATATATATCTACATAAAAACATAATAAACATCGTTATTAATATAGACCAAATACTGTAATCCGCATTTCTCATATAGAAAGCGGTAATTAACATAATTAAAGAATAAACTTTTATCTTATTTCTAGTATAAATATTAGTAAAAGGAATAATAATATTAGGTCTAGGTGTTTTAATAATTATGTATAATAGAGAATGAATATAGTGCCTTAGCCCCGCTAGAGGTAGCGCAAATAGTATTTTAGATGTGATATTATAGTTAATATCAAAACAATAATAAGAAATATAACTTAGAATTATGAAAATTACTGCAGGTAAAATACGTAATAATAATACATTAAATCAATTTACTATACTCATTTTTACTATCTCATCGTGTTTATTTATTAAAACTAAATCTGATTTGTTATCCTTAATATTAAATGGTCCTATAGATATAATTTCTATTGAAGCCATTCCTAACCAAAATATTGCTATCATCTCAAGGCATCTAAATTTATAATGTATGACAATATTATATAAAATAGAGTATAAATAATTAATAACAATAGATGGCCCTCCTATATGTATAGAATATACTAATAAATTAGCATTATATATATCATAATACTTAAAGAAACAATATAAATAGCCTATTCTTATAAACAAGATAATAAGCCATCTACATAGTACAGGATCTGATAGGGGCTTTATTGTATAAAGGCAACCTATTTTTTGTCTAATATTTTTTATAATTTTTATCATATTTTTATATTTAATCATTATTGTTCTCTTAATCAAGATAAAAACTTTTCTAAAGAGATAGACTCTATAACTATAGGCATAGAACTATGTAATATTCCACATATCTCTGAACACTGACCAAAGAATGTTCCTTCTCTGTTAACTAAAACAGATACTTGGTTTAATCTTCCAGGGTAAGCATCACATTTTATACCTAAGGCAGGACACGCATATGAATGTATAACATCTCCACTAGATATAATAAATCTAACATGTGTAAGTTCTGGCAATATTACTCTATTATCAACTTCAAGCATTCTTAATCCTCCATCTTCTAAGTCAGATTCAGGTACTAAATATGAATCAAATTCTAATTCTTCATCATCTTCATTAAGAAAATCAGGGTATTGGTAACTTCAATATCATTGATGACCTTCTACAAATACTGTTAGAGAAGGATCCGTAACTTCATCCATTAGATATAATAACTTAAAAGAAGGAAATGCAATTAATATAAGTATTAAAGCAGGAGTAATAGTTCATATCAATTCTATAAGTGTACCGTGATTAAGGTATTTATTACTAATAGGTGATTTATCACTTACGTAATTTCTAATAATAGATATCATGATTCAAGCAACACCAAATAGGATAATAGTTAAATAGAACATAATATTATCGTGTAGCTCAACTAGTGCTTCCATCTGAGGACTTGCACTGTCTTGGAAATATAATCCTCAAGGTCTAGGTGCATCACAGTAAATTGATAATTTTCCAATTAAATATGATGTAATGTTAAATATAGATATAGTGGAACTTTGTAAAGGTAAACTCATAAAGGCATGAGGTTTAGGAGGACTATTAAGACTTCATTCTAGACTAGTATATGCTCTACTTAATAAACTTTGTAGATAATCTGTATAGAATTGAGGAGTTAATCATGGATATCTTGATACCGGTTTACCTTGTGTTAGTTGATTATATGTTATATTTAAGAATAATCATGTAGCTACTACAGAAATTATAGAACCAAAACTACTAATTAAGTTTCATCCTGCGAAAGCATCAGGGTAATCACTTATTCTTCTAGGCATTCCTTGTAATCCTAAGAAATGTTGAGGGAAAAATGTAACATTAACTCCAATAAATAATACTCAGAAATGTACTTTACTTAACATAATATTATAATCTAAACCTAATATTTTAGGTATTCAGAAGTATCATGCACTAAATAATGCAAATACTGCACCCATACTTAAAACGTAGTGAAAATGAGCTACGACGTAATATGTATCGTGGAATGCTATATCAAGTGAAGCATTAGCTAAAATAACTCCACTTAACCCTCCTATTGTAAACATAAATACAAATCCTAATGCGAAAAGCATTGAAGGTGTTAAATGTAATGAACCACCATAACATGTGGCTAATCAACTAAATATTTTAATACCAGTTGGAACTGCAATAATTAATGTAGCTGCTGTGAAATATGCTCTTGTATCCACATCTAGACCAACACTGTACATGTGATGGCTTCAAACTACAAATCCTAACACTCCAATTGACATCATTGCATATACCCGAGTAAGATAGACTTTTCTCTTTTTTTTTTAGGAATATTATAAAAACATATCTGTACTACTACTAATAAAATCTTTTATAATATCTAAAAGTATTCGTAACTGTTTACTCTGTGAGATTTTTAATATATAAGTATTAAAATGTAGAGGAGTACTACTATCAGCCATAACACGATAGTTAGTACCACCCCCTGAGCTAGGACCTGGTCCACCGGAGCTAGGACCTGGACCACCAAACCCTGAGCTAGGTGGGTTACCTGAGCCAGGACCTCCCGGTCAATTAAAATTTCAACTAGAAGCTTTTGGCGTTGTATTACCTGAGCTAGCTTGTGAACCAGATTGTTCAACCATAGAACTTGTAGCTTGTTCACTAGTGGAATTATTACGTAACCTAGGATCAATATTAGATTCACTATTTCACATAGGATTGAAATTAGGATTACTATTTCACATAGGATTAAAATTAGGGTTACTATTTAACATAGGATTAATATTAGGATCTCTACTTAACATAGGATTAACGCTTGGATCACTACTTGAAGTAAAATTAAGATTAGGATTATTACTTAGCATAGGATTAGTATTAGGATTATTACTTAACAAAGGATTAGGATTAGGTCTACTATTTAATCTAGAGTCAGTAGTTGATCCAGGTACTGTAAATTCACCTGGAAGATAACTTGTGTTATATTCCATTGGTGGTTGACTAGCAGCAGGATTATTGTTAATAGCACTCTGTTGTAGAGAATTTTCACCTCTGTCGACTAATATCCCGTCTGATGCATAAGTTTCATCCCTTAATCTTTTCACATTCCACAGTGTTACTCAAAAGATTTTCCGTTCTTCTAGATTTTTTCTTACAATATCTTCTAAGGTTGATGTAGCTTGATGGTGATTCTTAGAATCAGAACAATTCAAATATAAACTAGCTCTCTTATCTATATACTCATTTAATGCAGTAATTTCCTTCATTAATATATTAACATGTTCATTACCATCACAGTTATTTGTTCTTCATACTTCTAGAGCTTCTGTTAGAAGTCTTTGTAATTCAATAGATTCTTCATGAGTTAGCTTAAAGACTGTATCATATCTATTCAGGTTTGAATTTCGTTCCTTTAATACATCTAAAAGTTCGTGTAAATTTGAATATTCTGTCCTTAAATAATCTAAATTGACACCTATTCTATGTCTAAGTTGATCATTATTAAATCTACGAAGATTACCCACATTAGTGAGAAAATGATTTGCATATTTTTTATAATATATATATACCATGTTTATTTTATTTAAATTATCACATAATTAATACTAAAACAATTAAAAACCATCCCATAATTAGTATAGGTAACGGTTTTATAATAGATGCTCCTACGCCTTTAATATTAGTTATATGTGATACTTAAATTTTTATTTAACTTAATATAACAATATAAATAGTACCAAAATATATTTAAGGATAGAATATTCATCATTACTTTAAATCTTAGCTAAATTAAACAAAAGAGATAGCTGTCTATCTAATTTAAACCATCATAATATTATAAAAGTTAAATTAAGTCTATTATGTGGTACCTTTTTTCAAAGGCTCTTAGAGCACACCTTAAATATTATATAAATAATATCCAATACCATCTGCTCGTTGCTCTTTTACAATAATAAATTTTAATAATATCATTGACTTAGATCCGCGATTGCCCATTTAGATCACTCTAATCCTTAATTATATTACGATACCCAAGGTGATTAGTCTGGCCAGATAAAAAGTTTCCTTTAAATCCTTCGTTATTAAGGCTTTAGGGGTTTCCCGGAGTTTGGCATTGATGAACTAAAGTAGAACTTGCTAAAGGTTCCTTAATTCCTAGGTAACCAAATACTGCTTTATTTGAACTAGCTGATATAGTTGTACTAATTATACCAAATCCTGGTATTATTAGAATGTAAACCTCAGGGTGACCAAAAAATCAGAAAAGATGTTGATATAATATAGGATCTCCTCCTCCAGCTACTTCAAAAAATGATGTATTGAAATTTCTATCTGTTAACACCATAGTTATTGCACCGGCTAAAACAGGTAATGATAATAATAATAAAACGGCAGTAACAATTATAGCTCATCCAAATAAAGCTAATTTATGTAGTCTTATTCCTGGTGCTCTCATATTTAAAATAGTTGTTATAAAGTTCATTGCTCCTAATAAACTACTAACTCCACTTAAATGTAAAGCAAATATAGCTAAATCTACACTTGGTCCACTATGACTTTGGATTCCTGATAAAGGTGGGTAAAGTGTCCATCCAGTTCCAGCTCCATTTTCAATAGTTGCAGCAAATAAGAATAATATTAAACTTGGAGGTAATAATCAGAAACTTATATTATTAAGTCTTGGAAATGCCATATCGGGCCCTCCTACTAATAATGGTAATAAAAAGTTACCAAATCCTCCTATCATAGCAGGCATAACCATAAAGAATATCATTAATATAGCATGAGCTGTAATTACGCTATTGTATAATTGGTTATCTGCTAGAAAGGCTACTCCAGGTGTAGATAATTCTAATCTAATAAGTACAGAAAAAGCTGTACCTAATAACCCAGAGAATAAGGCAAATATTAAATATAATGTACCAATATCTTTAGCATTACTAGATAAAAATCATCTTTCTCATCACATACTTATATCTGCTTTATTAACTTTATTTATATTATAACTATAATCTGTTATTTTGTTTCCACTGTTATAATAATTAATTATATTATGATTTTCAACGGGGTATCCTGATATAACTCTATCTCTAATAAAAAAGATAAAGTGAATATACATAATGTCTGCATATAAAATAGTTGCTACTTAATATGTATATACCAATTTTTTACGTAATTTTTACTAACAAAAAAATATTTACTATTATTATACATAATTATTTATGATACGTATAATAATAAGAATGCCATCATAAGGGCGAAAAGTCCAGTAGCTTCCGCAAAAGCGAATCCTAATATAGCATAAGAGAATAATTGTCCTCTTAATGAAGGATTTCTGGCTACACCTAATATTAATGCACCAAATACTGTTCCTATTCCTATTCCCGCTCCTATTAAACCTGTAGTTGCTAAACCTGTACCAATAATTCTTGCTGCTTGTATCATTTTTTACTATTTATATGTCTATAGGTATAGAAGACAATCCAATTAATATTACCCATAAGGGTTAAAAATATTAATTGTTTAAGTAATCTTAAATTAGTTTATTTGATATTATAAAAGCCTATTTGCTCGATTGTCGAGTAAACTAACTTAAATAAGTTTGGTGATTTGTAAATTGTATTTTATTTGTTAACTATTAGTGACGATTCTTATCATACAAATATAATAGTACTATGTAATTAATATGTATAATATATTACATATAGAAAGAAAAGGAATTGAACCTTCGACAGCCTAAACTATTGAGTTTACAGCTCAACCCATCATACCAACAAATGGAACCTTTCTTTTTTACTTATTTTTTAATAGTTCATAAATCCCGTGCAATTTCCACTACACGAACCATATTTCGACTTAACACTAATCAGAGTCACGCATACGAAGTCTATTTATCAAACGTTTTTCTTATAGTATTAATATTAAATTTTAGTTTAATAAAAATTAAATAAAAAAGAATCTGATTATACTTTTACGAATGATAAACATCCAAACTTATTGCACATACTCCTTTCAGCGCCTGACGAGTGGTTAGTACCCAGCTGAGATTGGATTCACCGCGATATGGTGATTCGCGATTACTAGTAATTCCTGTTTCATGCAGTCGAATTACAGACTACAATTAATTGTATATTTTACTTTGAGGATTAGCTAAAGTTTGCACTTTTGCCTCCCTTTGTTAAAACATATGTGGCACGTCTATAGCCCACAATATTAAGGCCATGATGACTTGTCTTGATCCCCCACTCTACATTACCCATTGTGTCAGGTACAATTCTTACATTTTTATTAATTTTCTTTTAATTATGGATAAAAGAAATATGTAAAAACAGGGCTCTACGCTTATTTTACGAATCTAACCGCAATCTCACGACATTAGCTAAAGACAGCCGTGCAACGCTTGTATATTTAAATGTGTTAATATAAATATATTCAAATTGTGGTAAGGTTTTTCGAGGGTTATCGAATTAAATAACATACTTCACTACTGGTTTCAAAAACGGTCTAATGATTTCAGTTCCTGCGTTGCCACATTACTCTTGAGGTGGAATGCTTACACTTTAATTTATATACCAACTTGCCAATTTATAATATAATATTATAATTAAGCATTAGCTAACATATAACATTCATCATTTTCTGCAAGGACTACTAGGGTATCTAATCCTGTTCACTAGCCAAGCCTTCGTCCCTCAACGTCAGTTTTTACCTAAGGGCTTGTCTTCACCTTTACCCGTCTTATTAGTATGACAGAATTTCATCTCTACTCTAATAATTCTGATAGTGTCCCCTCATATCAAACTCTAGTAATATATGTACCCTTCTAGGGCTATATATACCGTCTAGGTACCCTTTAAACCTAATAAAGATGAATAACACTAGTCTTACTTGTATTACCGCGACTGCTGGCACAAGATTTTGTCAAGACATTTAGATAGAAATCTGTCATTATCAATTATCTACCTAGAACTTTATATGACGTAGTCATTATCTTGTATTACATTTATTTCTAAACTAATACTTTGAAGTACACGTATAGTATACTCAAAGACGTTCCACCAAATGGCTGGTTCAGCCGTTAGGCCATTGACCAAGATTCCTCACTGCTGCACTATAGTATTGGGATTTTTTCAGGCCCAATGTGGTCAATTAACCTCTCAGATTTGACTACAAGTTAAGGCTAATTTAGTCACTACCTAAATAACTACCTACTTGATGGCGTCTTGTATATCTTAAAGCAGAAATCTACATATATTTATAGAATTATCTATCGATATATACTATTTCCTTTTCTATCAATGTATATTGTTTTACACAAATCTATCTATAAGGGATTTATTTTCCCCTTACTTTAAGGACAACAAATAGCCTTACTCACCTTTACACCACTTTATCCAATATAATTATTATTCGGATAACGTACGATTAGCATGTGTCAAGCCTTTGGACAGCATTCAATCAGAGCCATCATCAAACTCAACAATATAATAATATGATATTATCATATCACATTATGCAAATAATACGTATAAAAACGCAACTACAATTAATATATAAGGTATAAAATAAATAAATATATAATTATATTATTAGGTGAGCTAAGGTACCATTCCTTGATGGAATGGTTAAGAAATAGGGTGAATTGAATACCTAATCTTACGTATGTAAAACGGTTGCTCCACAAGTTGAGCTAATTTTATAAATTTATCAGGGCATAAATTAAAAATATCGTAATTAATACATGAAGTCAATATTTTATTAAATCAAGAGACTACTACTAGTATTACGTATTTGGTATTTCGTATCTCGTATCTCGTATTTCGCATACACACATGTTTATAATTGATTAATTTTATGTGTAAAAAAAACATTATGGAAGGCTAATCTATTGTAATATATACGTATTATTTGCATAAGTATACGGTAAAATATAATATATATATATATTATATTTTACATGTATTATATAAACACAAATAAAGATCTATCTACATAAAATATAGACTATTACCCAGTTAAGTTTAATTTTACTATATTAATAGAATATTATTAAATTAATATATTTAGATTAATTATTTAAATAAAATTAATCAATTATAAACATATTGTTAACGTAAATAGAAATAAATTATTGTAAACTTTTATATTATTATATTAGAACAATTACTTTAATATGCGTTGTGGAAAATATATATTTATTTTTTTATTATTATGTTAGTATCATTATTGGTTACACCCTTATTAGGTATATTTTTAATAGCAGCTGACTCAGAAAAAAGCTCGATAGCGAAGATAAAAAGAGCTAAAATAATAGCATTATCTAGTTCTATAATAAATTTATTTATATCTATGATAATCTTTATATTATATAACGCTAGTACAAATCAATTTCAATTTGTTCAAGAATATTATAATATTAATAATTATGATTTTTATTTAGGTTTAGATGGTTTATCAGTATATTTTGTTATACTTACTACTATAATAATACCTATATCATTATTATCAAATTGAAAATCTATAACAGAAAATGTTAAATCATATGTAATTATTATATTGTTATTAGAAACTTTATTATTAGCGGTATTCATGGTATTAGATATATTATTATTTTACATATTTTTTGAAAGTATATTACCACCTTTATTTATACTTATAGGAATGTTTGGTTCTAGCAATAGAGTTAGAGCTAGTTTTTATTTGTTTTTATATACATTATTAGGATCTTTATTTTTATTATTGAGTATACTAACAATGTCTTCAATTATGGGAACTACTGATTTCGATGCTTTATATAAAAGTAATTTCAACTTTACAACTCAAATATTTATATTTATAGGTATATTTATAGCTTTTGCAGTAAAAACTCCTACTATTTTCCTAAATACTTGACTTTTAAAAGCTCACGTAGAATCACCATTAGCAGGTAGTGTTATACTAGCAGCAATAGTTTTAAAATTAAGTTTATATGGTATACTTAGACTTATATTACCATTAGTCCCTAAGGCATATATACTATTAACTCCTTTTGTATATGTTGTAGGTGTTATAACTATAATATATGCAAGTTTAAGCACATTAAGAACAATTGACATAAAAGAATTAATAGCATATAGTTCTGTAAGCCATGCCGCAGTTTATCTTCTTGGTGTATTTAGTAATACTATACAAGGAATCGAAGGAGGTATATTACTTGGGTTAGCCCATGGGTTTGTTTCTTCAGGTCTATTTATATGTGCTGGAGGAGTATTATATGATAGATCTAGTACTAGATTGATTAGCTTTTATAGAGGTATAACACAAGTAATGCCTTTATTTTCTATATTATTCTTTATATTATGTTTAGGTAATGCCGGTACACCTTTATCTTTAAACTTTATAGGTGAATTTATGAGTCTGTATGGAACTTTTGAAAGATCTCCTATATTAGGAGCTTTGGCTAGTTCATCTATAGTATTTAGTGCGGCATATACTATTTATATGTTTAATAGGATATCATTTGCCGGGTCTTTCTCTAGATTCTTTAAGTTTAATTTACCTGATTTGAATAAAAGAGAATTTATAATATTAATTACTTTAGTAATATTTACAGTTTTATTTGGTATATATCCTTCCCCTATATTAGATGGTTTACACTATTCCGTTACTACTTTGCTGTACACTTCACTTTTACATTAACACCAAAAGTGTTAAATATATATAGGTATATAATTAACCAAATTAATTATACTGTCACATATGATCTATTATAGTCTATTTATTATAACTTATAACTAGCTGATTGGTAGCTAGGAGGTAGTAAGGGGGGATGAGCGTTATTTCACTTTAATATGTTTATAATCCTGTAGTGCATATACCGCTTGACCATTTTATCATACTAGTTTTTATTAATTATTTTTTCTCTTGTGGAGTTAAACTCCCGTAACAGATTTTATCTATTGCATTATTAGGGTTATTAATACCCTTTTCACACATTACCGTTATTGTTATTTTCTGGCCGAGAGTAATTATCATTACCAGTTCCACCAGTGTTCGACCGAACACCATTGCCTCCAAGGTCATCAGAATGTATATATGACCTGAAAATAGAACAACTCAGAAACATAACAAGAGAGTATATTAAAGTGAAATAAAAAACAAAAAATATGTATGACTAAACAAATAAAAAACAAAACAAATAATATATTAGTAAGCATACAAAATAAAAATGTATGGCTGAACATATAAAAAAAACGACTATAGGTTAATGGTAGACCATTCGTCTTCCAAACGAATTGTACCGATTCGAATTCGGTTAGTTGTATTTATATATAATTTATTTGTTCATATATACATGTATAGGGTTAATAACTTAATTGGTAAAGAACTTTCTTGTCGAGAAAGTAGATGTCGGATCGAAGCCGACTTGACTCGTCTCTTATATTAAACTTAATAAAGGAAATGTAACTATTGGTAAGGTAAGATATTTGCTAAATATTGTGTTATTGCACTTAATGGTTCAAATCCATTCTTTTCCGATGTAAGAGTATAGTTTAATTGGCAAAACAGGAAGCTTCAAACTTCTAGTTATCAGTTCAAGTCTGAGTGCTCTTGTTAAATACTTAAGTATTGTTATAAATATGTTGTAGACTAATCGGTAAGTCATAAATTTTTGGTATTTACTATTGAATGTTCGAATCATTCCAACATAATAATGGTATTATTAGTTATAATAAATAGAAGATTCTTTTTCCAGATTTAAGGCATTTGATGTAATTATTATTAAAAAAAATAATATAAAAAAAAAATAAAAGGTTTCTTAACTTAATTGGTAAAGTGTATTCTTGATAAGAATATTATCAACGTTCAAGCCGTTGAGAAATCAAAAGAGAATTGGCCGAGTGGTTTAAGGCGATGAGCTTGAAACTCATTTGGTTGAACATCACATCCGTTCGAATCGGATATTCTCTGACTTAGTATAAGTAATATCCTAAGTTTATTATATAATAACGGATTAGGACCGGGTTGGATAGGTGCCTCATTTGGGTTGAGGAATAGTTATGTTCGAATCATAATAATCCGAAAATATAATAATAAAAGTATTGAAAAATAAGAGGGGATATAGTTTAACTGGTAAAACTGCGATTTTGCACATCGTTATTTTAGGATCGAGTCCTAATTTCTCCATAAATTTTTCCATAAATTACTTACAGATGTAAATATATTATATTATTCTAATATTGTTCATCACCATGTTTGCTGCAAACACTTATACATTTATAATTCTATAAATGACTAGCTTGTTTTAATGGATTGGCCGATATACTTCATGTATAATATGTTAATCCTATCTAAGTCTAAAATAAATACTTTTCAGTAACAATTAAATTAGCTTAATTGGAAGAGCATTCTTAGTATTTTCTACTAGAGAGGTATAGGTTCGAATCCTTTCTTTAATAATAACAATACTTTTAACTATAATAATAATTACATCAAATGCCTTAAATCTAGATAGAGAATCTTCTATTTATTATTCTAGAATAGTATCTTCATCTTTAGTTTCTATTGCTTATTTAGGTTATGATTCTTTATATCTTTCAGCATTTGAGCAAGGGATTCCAGTATATTCATCCTTATTTATTATAACTAATAACACCATCATATTTAGTATATTTATCTGTTTGCTAACCTCACTTATACTAACTCTTACCTCTTTTTATCCTCGTAAGTTACATATAAAATATGTATCATTACTATATACTTCATTTTATAATAAATTTATTTATAATAGAGAGGTGATATCTAATAAAAATGGTACCCAATTTAGAATAATAGAGTATGCGCTTATAGTAATATTTGCTATAACAGGAGGAATGTTTTTAATGTCTAGTAGTGATCTTATCAGTATCTTTTTATGTATAGAACTACAAAGTTATGCACTTTATATAATATCAGCTATATATAGAGATTCTGAAGTCGCTACAGGAAGTGCTTTACTTTATTTTTTGTTAGGTGGTTTATCATCTTGTTTTATACTATTAGGATCTGGTCTAATCTATACTATAACTGGAACAACCAATCTAGACAATATATACTTGATGTTAAACATGTCAGAAAATATAACACAAGGTAATCCTGTAATAAATTCAATATTAGGTGAGAGCCTTAATGACTTTAACTTATCACATACTATATATTCTATTCAGCTTGCTATAATAATAATGGTAGTAGGATTTTTATTTAAAATAAGCGCTTCTCCTTTCCACTTCTGATCTCCAGATGTATATGATGGTGTACCTACAATTGTAACTACCTTTATTTCTATTATAGCTAAAATATCTATACTTATATATTTATTAGATTTCGTTTACCATACACAATATAACATATATAACTTTTCATGAACAAGTATACTTCTAGTGAGTAGTCTATTATCGTTAATAATAGGATCTATAGTAGGATTAAGCCAATTTAGAATAAAGAGACTATTAGCTTATAGTACTATAAGCCATATAGGATTTATATTATTAGCCTTATCAATAGGTAGTCCTGAATCTATACAATCTTATTTATTCTATATATTACAATATTCTGTAACTAATTTAAATGTATTTATTATTTTACTAACCATAGGTTACACATTATTCTTATATACATATAAAAACGATAAAAAAGAAGGAGAAAACCTTGTAGATCAAAATAATTCTCCTATACAACTGATAAATCAAATAAAAGGATACTTCTATATAAATCCTTACATATCAATTAGCTTATGTATAACATTATTCTCCTTTGTGGGAATACCTCCCATAATAGGGTTTTTTGCTAAACAGATGGTATTAAGCGCTGCTTTAGAGAAAGGTTATATATTTATGTCCCTAATTGCCATAATAACTAGCGTAGCAGGTGCCGGTTACTACCTAAATTTAGTGAAAAATATATTTTTTTTTAAAAACGACTATAAATTAAATGAATCCTTAAATTTAGATCAAACTGCTGAAAATATAAATATCTCAGAAAATAAAAACACTTCTGAACATAATCACAATTATATAGTAGGTTACTTTGTAAATTATAACAATATAATAGATATTCCAGATACGACTAGAAAAGATATTAGACGTAAAATTACGACTAACAATAAATCAATAACAGTAAATAGCTCACTAAGTGTAATAATATCCATTATCTCCTTAGGTATACTATTATTTATATATACTCCAAACGAGTGTTTAAACATAGTTAATATATTAGCGCTTAATTTATTTAAGTCCTAATTTCCAGTCAGGTATTTTTTTTTTTGTTTATACCTTTGCTGTCCTTAATATTATTAGGTGTTAATATAATCTTCGCCCCCCACAACCCATACGAAGAAAAGGATAGTGTATTTGAGTGCGGCTTTCATTCATTCTTAGGGCAAAATAGAAGTGAATTTACTATTTCCTTCTTTATATTTGCTTTACTATTTTTACTTTTTGACCTAGAAATACTGTTAGTATATCCTTACATAACTAGTACATATGTTAATGGAGTTTTTGGTTTAATAATAATGTTGATTTTCTTCTTAATTCTAACATTAGGGTTTGTATTTGAGCTAGGTAAAAAAGCTCTAAGTATAGAAAGTAGACAAACAATATAATAAATAGATTATAATGTATCTAATTATATAAAGTAGGCAAAGAACATTATAAATTATAGTGGCATATGATGTAATAATTCATAAAAATCTTTTAACTAATTCTATAGCTCAATAGGTAGAGCAGAATACTCTTAGTGTTATTAGTATTCTTATATATGTTCGACTCGTGTTAGAAATTTACCGTGTAATAATTAATAAAAATTTTTCAGCTTTTATAGCTCAACGGTAGAGCAGAATACTGTTAATATTCTGATATATGTTCGACTCATATTAAAGGCTATCGGTATTCTCATGTATGTTCAACTTATATTGGAGGTTACTTATAAAGGCGGATTAACTTAATGGTAGAGTGTTGCGTCACGGCCGCATGTTATATGAGTTCGAGTCTTATATCCGTCTAATGTACCTATGAAATCTAATTAATTTTTTATAGGAATACACTAGAAAGAAATGTGCGGTAAAAGGTTTACAGTTTGATTGCAGATCAAATAAATAAGGTTCGATTCCTTCACGTTTCTATAAAATTCTTACTAGCTTAATGGTAGAGCCAGATACTTCTAATATCTAGGTCTGAGTTCGATTCTTGGGTAGGAATAATAATTAAAAAAGAGAGCTTAACTTAATGGGAAAGTATGTGACTTTTAATCACTGTAATATGAGTTCGAATCTCATAGCTCTTATACAATAAAAATATTTAATATAAAATTATAAAGGTTTATAATTATATTTTAAGTATGTTATAAATAAAGTTATTTTATTAATGAAAAAAAAACATGTAACTAATATGAGAATAGTTAAAAACCATCCTATAATTAGTCTAGGTAACGGTTTTGTAATAGATGCTCCTACCCCTTCAAATATTAGTTATATGTGAAACTTTGGTTCTTTATTAGGTTTTTGTCTTATTATACAAATAGTTACTGGTGTAACTTTAGCTATGCACTATGATCCTAGTGTAATAGAAGCATTTAATTCAGTAGAACATATAATGAGAGATGTTAATAACGGGTGATTAATCCGTTATCTTCACTCTAATACTGCTTCAGCTTTCTTTTTTTTAGTATATCTTCACGTAGGTAGAGGATTATATTACGGATCATATATGGCTCCTAGAACATTAACATGAACAATAGGAACCTTTATATTAGTTTTAATGATGGCTACAGCATTTTTGGGTTATGTTTTACCTTATGGGCAAATGTCTTTATGAGGTGCTACAGTTATAACTAACCTATTAAGTGCTATACCATGAATTGGACAAGATATTGTTGAGTTCGTATGGGGTGGTTTCTCCGTTTCAAATGCTACTTTAAATAGATTTTTCGCATTACATTTTGTATTACCATTTGTATTAGCTGCATTAGTAATAATGCATTTAATAGCTTTACATGATGGGGCAGGTTCAGGAAACCCTTTAGGTGTATCAGGAAATTACGATAGAATACCTTTTGCACCATATTTTGTGTTTAAGGATTTAATAACTATATTCTTATTTATTATAGTTTTATCTATGTTTGTATTCTTTATGCCTAATGTCTTAGGAGATAGCGAAAATTATGTAATGGCTAACCCTATGCAAACTCCACCTGCTATAGTGCCTGAGTGATATCTATTACCATTCTATGCTATATTAAGATCTATACCTAATAAATTACTAGGTGTTATCGCAATGTTTTCTGCTATACTAATAATACTTACTATGCCATTTGCAGATTTAGGTAAAACTAGAGGATTACAATTTAGACCTTTAAGTAAATTTGCCTTTTTTGTATTTGTTGCTAATTTCTTAATATTAATGCAATTAGGTGCTAAACATGTTGAATCTCCATTCATAGAGTTTGGTCAAATTAGTACAGTATTGTATTTTGCACATTTCCTTATAATAGTTCCTGCAGTTAGCTTATTAGAAAATACTTTAGTAGAGTTACGTAAATATGATTTTACAAGTATTAATAGTAATGTAAATACGAGAAAAAATTAATATGTGTAATACTTAATGAATGGTATCATTAAAAAGGTTTTATTTTGTACTGTTATAATTTTAGTGTGTTTATTACTCATTTATATTTATTCAAGATATAACCCTATATTTTGTATGGATAGACTAACTGAGGAACAATCAACAGATTATCACTTAAGATGTATGACTCTAGAACATGATAGACACCAAGTTAACATGTTTTTAGATGATAGGAAAAACGTGATTTTTACAAAAAAATACTGAGATATTTTACTCCAGAGCATAAACCTGAGTTAGCGGAAATGCTTAGTGAAAGTAAAAGTAGTGTAATAAAACTAGAAAATTAACTTAATGTTTTAAACCAGAAAATACAATATTTTCAAAACAAATTGAATAACAATTCATAAAAAAAATATCGGGTGTGCTGAAATTGGAAAACAGGTTCCACTTAGGATGGAATGATTATATCTTGCAAGTTCGAGTCTTGTTACCTGAATGTATAATATATTATAGTCTATTTATTATAACTTATTACTAGTTGATAGATAGCTCAGAGGTGGAAGGAAGGGAGGAAGTGGTAATGTACTTTAACAATATATTTTATTATATTTATAAATTTTTATAAGCATAATAAAATATATATATATAGCAAGCAATAAATATTCTAATAGCTTATAGTTGTATTTATTTACACTATGCTAATTTACTATTTTTTTTTAGATTATTGCAAGATGAATATAAGATTAACTTTTTAGCATATAAGATGAACCACTTATTTTTATTAAATGAAACTCTTACGAATGGATTTAATAGTAATTTAATAATAATTAACTTTATTTTATCTGTTCTTTGTGGTATATTGGTTATAGTTAGTAAAAACCCTGTAGTATCTGTATTATATTTAATTGGTTTATTTTTAAATGTTTCATCATATTTAATGGCATTAGGTCTTAACTTTATTGGTTTATCTTACTTACTAGTTTACGTAGGAGCAGTTTCAATATTATTTTTATTTATCTTAATGTTAATAAACGTTAGAATATCTGAATTAAGTAGTGAAAATAATAATAGTATACCTTTAGGTATAATAATAGTAATATTATTTAGCTCCACATTATATGGATTATTACCTAATAGTAGTAGCTCTCCTCGTATTCTAAGTAATGTAATAGTATATCTTGATAATAATAACCTACTTCCTTGAGTTTCACATTCACATGAGCATATAGTTTATGCACTTTCTCAAAATTGAGATGCGGTTTTGGCTGAAACGTCACATATTACAAGTATAGGTAACATATTATATACTGGTTACCCTATGTTATTGTTATTAACATCACTAATACTTTTATTAGCTATGGTTGGTGCAATAATTATTACTATTAAACAATAATAAATTATTGTATTTTATATTTAAATAAAGACACTATTTATTAAATACATTGTAATTTTTATAAAGTTTATATATGTTTTATATATTATCTTATTATAAAACATATATAAATAGTATTATGGCATTTCCTATTTATTATATTTATCTATATTAATCTTATAAGGTTATATAAAGTAAACTACAAATTGTTTACTTATTATGTTTAAAAGGTTTACATTTAATATTATAATGTAAATACGAGAATAGTAGTATAATATATATCACAATTAATATATAAAGCTTTATAGTGTTTTTATTTATAATTAAAAAGATTATTGTTTGTTTTTTTTATATTAAAAAAGAGTAATATTATATGTTATATTTTCCTACTTTAATATCTATAATTGAAGTAATATTGGTAGTAGTACCTGTGTTATTAACTGTTGCTTTTGTAACTGTAGCTGAAAGAAAAACAATGGCAAGTATGCAAAGAAGATTAGGTCCTAACATAGTGGGTTATTACGGACTATTACAGGCGTTTGCAGACGCATTAAAACTTCTTTTAAAAGAATATGTATCACCTACTCAAGCAAATATAGTACTTTTCTTTTTAGGTCCTATAATTACCTTGGTTTTCTCATTATTAGGTTATGCAGTTATACCTTATGGACCTGGTCTTGCCATATGAGATTTCAATTTAGGGATACTTTATATGCTTGCTGTATCTTCTTTATCTACATATGGTATACTATTAGCTGGATGAAGTGCTAATTCTAAATATGCTTTTTTAGGATCCTTAAGAAGTACAGCTCAGTTGATAAGTTATGAACTTATATTGAGTTCAGCTATATTATTAGTTATATTACTAACAGGAAGTCTTAATTTAACAGTAGATATAGAATCACAAAGAGCAATATGATTTATTATACCACTATTCCCTGTGTTTGTTATATTCTTCATAGGTTCTGTTGCAGAAACTAATAGAGCTCCTTTTGATTTAGCTGAGGCTGAATCAGAATTAGTTAGTGGATTTATGACAGAACACTCTGCAGTTATATTTGTTTTCTTTTTTTTAGCAGAATATGCAAGTATAGTGCTAATTTGTATATTAACTAGTGTATTATTTTTAGGGGGATATCTAATGGATTATACTTTATTATCTATTTTATTCCAAGAAGTATATTATGATATAGCTATTGACAGCATTGTATCCTTTTTATCTAAGCCATTAGTAGAAGGATTAATATATGGTCTTACATTGGGTCTAAAAAGTTGTGTAATGATTTTTGTATTTATTTGAGTTAGAGCTTCTTTCCCAAGAATAAGATTTGATCAACTTATGTCATTTTCTTGAACTATACTGTTACCAATAGTTATAGCTTTTATAGTTATATTACCTTGTATAATATATAGTTTTGAAATATTACCTAGTAATATATATTTATTATAAAAAAAAAAGAGAAAAGTGTATATTACTTGGACTTATCCTATAAATTTAATTAGAGTAAAACAAATAAATAGACTATATTATTAATTTACTACACTATACAAGTTTTAATATTTTTTTCTATAAAAAAACATATGCAAAACTATTAAGTTAGTTAATGTATTTATGGTATATATCATTTCTGTTTATGTCATATCAAGAAAGAAGTAATTTCCAAGGACATCCGTTTCATTTAGTTAGTCCTAGCCCTTGACCTTTATATACATCTATAACACTATTAACTTTAACAACATCAGGTGCTTTAGTTATGCACGGTTTCCCTTACGCAGGAAACTGATGAATATGTGCATTTATACTATTAACTTCTAGTATGTTTTTTTGATTTAGAGATATAATATCAGAAGGAACATATATAGGTAATCATACTCTTGCTGTACAAAGAGGATTAAATATGGGAGTAGCATTATTTATAGTTAGTGAAGCATTGTTTTTTTTAGCAATATTTTGAGCGTACTTTCATAGTGCTTTAAGCCCTACAGTAGAATTAGGTGCACAATGACCTCCTCTTGGTGTAGAGGCTATTAATGCCTTTGAATTACCTTTACTAAATACCGTATTGTTACTTGCTAGTGGTGTAACAATTACATATGCACACCATTCTTTAATACAAGGTAACAGAAATGCAGCTTTATATGGTACCTTCTTTACTATAGTTTTAGCTATAATATTTACTGCGTTTCAAGGAATTGAATACACAGTTTCTAGTTTTACATTAAGTGATGGGGCCTTTGGTTCTTGTTTCTACTTTGGTACAGGGTTTCATGGATTACATGTCATAATAGGAACAATATTCTTAGCAGTAGGGTTCTGACGTTTAATGGCTTACCATTTAACAGAAAATCATCATTTAGGATTAGAATCTGGTATATTATATTGACATTTTGTTGATGTAGTATGATTATTTTTATTTTTATCAGTGTACTATTGAGGGTCTTAATATCCTGACAATTCAATTAAAATATAACCTGTTCTTTTATAAAATATATATATATTTTGTAAGTAAATAAAAATAATTTGTATATTACTTACCTGTACGTAGGTATTGCATAATGTTATATGATATAAAGATATCATTTGATTGATTATATCATAAGTATAAAAAGAAACTATTGCCTGAATAAGTCAAGCTATATATCAGGGGTCCGCCTACTTTTTTCATTTAGAAAAATTTACCCAGGATAAATCCAATAATAAACAAAGTTAATTGAAATATCTTATTAACTTTAGGAATAAAAATCAAAAGAGATTCTTATAATATGTAAAATAATATTATATGGAAAAGTCTTTAAAGTAAAATGAAATTTATCTTGTTTGAATATAGGGAAACCTTTCTCTAAGACTAAATACGATATATAGCGATAGTGAACTAAGTACCATGAGGGAATGTGTTCTAATAGTAGTTTTACAAGCAGCTTTGATAAATATAAAATATATAATAGAGTGTACCTTTTGCATAATGGGTCAGCAAGTTAATATTAGGTGCAAGAGTATTACTTAGATAAACCAATTATTAAATAATGAATAAGTATCTAATATTAGACCCGAAGCCTGGTGATCTTACCATGATCAGGACTATAAAGGTTCGAATGGATTATCGTTGTATAGATATCCAAAGAATTGTGGTAAGTAAGTGAAAGACAAAACTGACTAGGATAGCTGGTTTTCTGCGAAACCTATTTAAGTAGGTGGTTTAATTAAGATTATAACAGGTACAGAATTGTGATCTCAGGCAAATATTATTGCATACATTGGGGGGTCGTGAAGACTTTATCAGTGAGGATTTGCTCTCGGAAAGGTTATAATTAATTTTAAACTCTCGGACATAGTACGATAAGGTTGTATGTCTAAAGGGAAACAGCCCAGAACAAGAATTAAAGGTTCCAAAATTATTGTTAAGTGAAAATGAGGAAGTATTTTTCCTATACAATCAGGAAATAGGCTTAGAAGCGGCCATTTTTTGAAGACCTCGTAACAGAGCACTGGTTTATTATATAAGTTTAAAGCACCGAAAATTTAACGGATCTAAACAATATACCGAAATCTTGTCTATATTTATTTAATTAAAAAAAATAAACAAATATTTTAAAGCAATATTCTGTTAATAGAAAATATATTAATTACAAATATGGGGTAGCAGAACATTAGGTAAACCCTAGGTAATGAATTATTACATTATCTTTATGTATCTACTAAACTATGTAAATGATTTTTATCTTTATATAAACTAAGTATACCTATTTAGGTTTCTAGTAGAATACAAAAGTATCCTAAGAGATAATGCTGACATAAGTAACGATAAAGGGATAATCCCTCGCCTTAAGCTCATGGGATTCAAGTTATACGGCCTCTAAATTTATTATTACCTTCTTAAAAGATTAAATGATGAGTATTGTTATCCTTTACCAAATTTATAGTAAGTAACCTGTTTAATATAAATATATAAGAAAAAAGCAGGTTCTGGAAAGATTACTTTAATAAGGATAGTTACCGTACCTAGATACTAACACAAGTGAGCAAGTAGAGAATACAAAGGCGTTTGAGATAACAATCATTAAGGAACTCGGCAAATTGACACCGTAACTTAGGGAGAAGGTGTGCCATCTATTATTAGACATAGTCTAGTAATGAAGAGGAGACATAAAATGGTGTTGTACGACTGTTTAATTAAAACAAAACACTTTGCATAAGATTAAAAATCAAAGTATAGAGTGTGATTTCTGCCCTATGTTGGCTGGTTAACGGAGTTTCCTTGGGGACTACTCAAGGTTTTGAAGGATACCCCAATCAATGGCGGCCTTAACGATGAGGGTCCTAAGGTAGCGGAATACCCTGGCCGTTAAATGCGGTCTTGCATGAATGATTTAACGATACAACAGCTGTCTCGATGATTGACTCAGTGAAATTGGAATAGCTGTGCAGATACAGTTTACTTCTAGTTAGACGAGAAGACCCTATGCAGCTTTACTATTACTAGTTATTGGGTATAATAGACAAGACTTAGCGCATAAGGTAGCTAGTATTATGGTTCAATTGAAACACCTTTGCTTAGTAGATTATATTGAGCTATTTAGAGATTAACAATATATTTATACTAGATAAAAACATTATGAATATAGTCCTAGGTAGCTGTCATCTTTGAATTATAAAGACAAGTTAGTCATAATTTATTATTATTTTATAATTTAAATTATGGCTAGTTTATAGAGACATTTGCTAGTGGATAGTTTATGCGGGGCACAGATCCCATAAAAAGTACCTGGGTGTATCCAAATGGATTGCATATTTGTAATTACATAAAAAGTAATTACACTTAAATATAATTGGTTTTTATAATTAATTATATTTTATTATTTTTATAAATTTTTATACTTATAATACTTATAAATACTTTTACATATCTTTGTTAAGCTTAGAACCTTTTTTTTAAGCAAGTAAGATATAAACTATATGGAAAATAGATATTGAAAAGATATTTCACAATTTATACATAGTTGATAAATACTTTTGTCTGTTTTATAGTTATATAAATAACTAAACGGCTTTAATTCAATTTACCAGGTTTAACGGCATAATCTTGCTTTACTGTTTGACTAACAAGTCTTTCAGTCGCGTAAGCGGGGCATAAGATCACAAGACGCGTAAAGGAAAGGTCTTGGATTAATGAAAAAGCTACGCTAGGGATAACAGGCTAATTGCGCCAGAGAGTACAAATTGAGTGCGCAGTTTGGCACCTCGATG
>JAOTRH010440487.1:0-11785 GCA_034768845.1 Heliamphora exappendiculata
ATGATTGTGAACCTTTGGATATATATTCTTTTAATTCTGAAATAGATAATGTGAGGATAGTGGTGAAGAAGATGAGGATGATGGAAAAAAGTTAGCTTTTGTTTGTGTTGATTGTTTATTTAGTTTATTTTTTTTACAAAGTGTGGCAGATAGCAGCTGCTCAAGAGAGACGGCAACATTTGGAGCATAAGCTCAAAAATAATAGCGATTTCCACTACTCCAAAAAAAAAATATCCATATAAATATGGCTTTTTATTCAACTTTCTATTCCACTTTTCATAAAAAAAAAAAAAAAAGGGTTGTTTCATAAATAGACCATACGAAGTTCCAAACCCTAGTTTGAATTCAAAGGCCACTGAGGTAAGATTCTTGAAAAGGAAATTGTAACTTTCATCGGTGTCAGTTTATTCATCACAATTAAATTTATGTTTTCTGTTAAAAGAAAATAATTTAAAGATAGATTAAAAAAAACTAAAAACTTTTGAAATAATTTTAATATTCTATTTTTTTTTTGTTTTTTAATAATCTACTTTTATCATAAATTAATTAAAAGGGTTATTTTAGGGGAGTGACTATATCAAAAATCTTAGAAAGATCAGTTTCATGTCTCGTTATTTTTAAATTCAGGTCCTATTACCTTTTCATCTACCTAGTATACCCTTAATTTTATTAAAACAGTCAGTATTACTTGTTTGATTTTTGACTATGTTTGTTATTCTTCAAGAAAATAGAAATAATTGGTGCTGCTTCATAAATATAAATAACTGTAACCATGCATTAAGAAATTTCACAGTTTAAAAATGAGGAATTAATTTTAAAACTAAGAAACTTAAAATCAAGAAATTTATCAATTTTGAAAATAAGAAATTAGTTTTAAAATTGAGAAATTTAAATTAGAAAATTTCTCAGTTTTGAAAATGAGAAATTAGTTTTAAAATTGAGAAATATAAAGAAAAACGTAGAAAATTCTTATTTTTTTTAAACAAAGAAATATCTTTGCTTCTAAAAATATGAAATTTATAAAATTTTTATATCATATTAGTTTTACATAATTTTATTTTCATATAGATCTTATTTGATGGGTCTCAATAAGTAGGTTCTAAAATTATTAAATTTATTAAAAATGTATATATTAAAAGTTATAGAATTTTAAAATTTACAAGTAACAATGTTAAGAAGTGAGACTTTATCCATAAATAAGGAAAAATGGTCATAATCAAAAGTCCTGTTTGGGCTAAATTTTGCAACTTTTACTTATTTTTGTTTTTTTTGAATTTTTTTTATTTTTTGACCTTTTATATTTTTATTTTTTTGAATCATCTCGATTATCCAATAAAGTAAAATATTTTAATTAAAAAATAAAAAAATTCATTAAAAACAAAAATAAGTAACATAAAATTTGGCTGATTAACTTATTTTTTTTATTGGACTGATTAACTTATTTGACTAAATAATAAAAAAACGTTAAGTCAAGACAAAAATAAGCCAAATAAAATAAGTAAATAAATAATTATCCGAAACAGGGCCAATATTTAGATTTAAAAATAAAACTCTATTTTTAAAAATCTTAGTAATGAGGCCAACATTTATACAAATAATTTAAATACAACTAATAATTAAATAACCCTAAGACTCAAATATAGAATAAAAAATATTAAGACTCAAATTTTGTGGCCGCATCTAATAAAAATAAAAATAAAAAACAACTCTCCACTAACCCTTATAGAACCCGACGTCATAATTTGATTCCTTCAAACATGTATAGTCCTTTCACTCCTCTATCAATTTCCAAAAATAAGTCATTAAGCTCTTATCCACCACCACTACTTGCTAAGTTTTTATCGCATTGATAATTTGTGTAAATTAAATAAAAATAACAATAGAGTATAATTAGTATTAAAAATTAAAAATGAAATCGGATTAGTAGTAGATTGGATTAGATTTTTACATGTTAAATTTAAATTGGATTACCGAATTAATGGACTAAACAATAATTTGTTTGATTTGCACATTTGAAATTAGATTAAATTTTTCATTTTTGAATTTTATCCTTACATTAAATAAATTATAAAAAGACTTTTTTGTTTCTCTTCTCATCTCTGTAACTCTCTCCTCCTTTTCTTTTCCTTTTCTTTTTTCTTAATCTTTTTCCTTTTTTCCCCCCGGCTAGTCGACCATTCACGTTCATCTTTTCCATTTTTCTTTTATTTGTTTCTTTTTTTTTCTTTGTTTTATTCACTGCTTCACTTTCCCTAGTTTGTCTTCCCCCAACTGTAGGGGTTCATTTTTTTTTATTTAAAAAAAAAGGTTTGGTTAAAAAAAATTAAAAATTGAGATATCCACACGCACCGGAAAAGGAGTTGCCGCGTTTAGTTGTTAAAAGAGTACGGAGAGACCCTAAAAATGAGATTCAAGATCTAGGAGCTTAGATAAGAAAATAGAAAGTGTCAAGCACCCTCTTTCCCTCTATCACAAGGAGGGCAATGGCAATTGTTGAGACCCCATACGATAACGTTTATAGTTTTTTATTTCTTATTTACAATAAACAAAAAATATGCTTTTATTTATTTTTATAAAAAAAAAACATATTTGACATAAAAAATTTAATTGAAAAGTAATGATCAGAAATAGTGACTAGAAGTGTTAGTCAGTGGTAATAGCAAAATGTATAGAGCGGTGGTGGTCAGAAGTATGGTGATCAAAAATATTAGTTGGTGATGATAGCAAGAGATAGAGATAGTAGTAGGAAGTGGTGGTCGGAAACGATGGTCGAATGTGATAATTAGAAGTGGTGGTCGAATATAGTGGTCAAAGGCGGTGACTGAAGATGATAGTCAGGAGAGGTGACCGGAGGGGGTGGTCGAAGAAAGTGACCGAAAGTGGTGATTGAAGATGATGAAAAAAAAAGATAGAATGAAAATTTATTTACAAAACAAGTGAAAACGCATATAATTTTCTGTTGACAAGAATTTAGTAAATTTTGCAAACTATTTACATTTTTTTAAAAATAAAAATAAAAATAATTATGAAACATGTTTTTGTTTACTTTTTACAAAAAATCTAAAAATAAAAATAATAAATAATAAATATAACGTTACCAAAAAGGGCTTGAATGTATCTAAATACACGGGACAAGAAAAAAAAATATTGGAACATAGACTAGATGTCAGGGTTATATACTAAAAATTATGAATTTTGTTAGTTTTAGTATTTAATTTTATTTTTTAATAAAATTATATTTTTATTTTATGAGAATCTTAATAAGTAATGTATGCAATATTATTTTTTTAATATTATACATTGATGCCTTTTATTTTGTACAATATTTAATCTGGTGTGTAGAGTACGGCTTGCACAAAGAAGATTAGATTATAGGTTCTTATAAAATATAAATTTTAGTTCACAGTTTAGATGGAATTGGACAAACCATCGGTACGATTGTAGCGGAGAGTTCTAGTAGGCCTATCTTGATTACGAAAAACAGATAATAGCGTCATCTATTATTTCAACTTGTTGTGCTAATACACTGTGTATTGAACATGACCACATTGGGGTAATTAATTTTATACTGACTATATAAATTAATTCACACTCTAAGGTTATTATGAGTACTTATGCTCTTAATTCCGAAAAAATTATTATTTGCATATATTTAATATTCGTTGTTTTGATTCATTAGAGAGTGCGATCTTTTATGGATTAATAGTCTTAGTGAGTTGGATAGCGGTATTAATTATATGGTAAATATTAATTATTGACGAAATTTACATCCTGATTATTCAGGATTGATGATACCTCCTTAAGGAAGCTTATAAATTTTGACCGGACTAAACCCTACAGGTGGATTTAATTATTCGGCCATCAAATAAGTTAAGCGAAAAGATTTAAAAAATATTAAGAAGCCTATTAAATTAAATTATCAGTAATTAAATTTAATTGGCAGGTATCGAGAATCTTAACGTGGGGAGATGATTTAAGTATTTAATAACATGAGCTCGAATAATCGATTTTGAGAATGCGGCGGTGAGTGCAATTACGATTTTTAGTGGTATGAATTGTAATTTATATTTTTATGAAATTACCTCAAGGACAGGTCAGTTTTCATAATTATATTAGAAGCCTAAGTCATATTTACTTCACAGGTCGTTGCTGTACCTTTATATATATGCGGTTATGCTAACCCTAACCCACATTCCACACTTTGTAAATTATGATTTTCACGTAAATTCTAAGAGGCTAGATTAGTAGGTTCAAGATAATGATAGATCGTAGCCCACCTTTCATTCGTGATTCGCATCGGGAATACAATAGTTGACTTGATCGGGGCTTCAACTTGAATGATTCACATTCGTGGTTGTTGCAATAATCGAAATCATTTTACCAATTTTTGAAAGGTATAATCCCGAATCTAACTTTGAGAGTATGGGTTTAATTTTGATGGCTTGACATCAAAAAGTTTAAATTGGAACCTGTTTCGACAATTGCCCGTCCAATATTTTTTTACGAAAAAATCGTATTCAAATCAATGATCTTGACAGTTTGCCTCCAACAATTGGTGTTAGAGCTGTTTTGAATATGAATATGGTTTATTCGATGGAATCGGGTAGTTTTAGATTTGTGCTAACTTTATTTTGCAGGTGATCTAATCCCAATTTTATTATCATTATTTTATAGATGTTTGATTAGATGGTTGAATGATGATTATTATTTGTTTTAATCACGAGGGTTGATTATAATAGTTTTAGATTTTTTAAATCGATTGTGAGCCTTAACGGGACATATGTTTCGATGTAAAAGCTTATTTTGTTCTTTAGATATTGTTCGATATATGTAAGAATAGGTTCGAAGGTCTAAGAACATGAAGAATAGGCGGCGGCAAAACCGACAGCACCAGCGGTGGTTTTAGGATTTTCAGGCCACAGATCGCGGTAGTTTTTTCAAGATTTTGTGAGATTTTTTATCAGCAAGTTTTCTGTAGGTTTTAGGCATAAAAAATAGTAGCAAAATAGATCCAAAAAATAGCAAAAAGTCGGCACAAAATGGCCTCAGCGGCGGTGGTTCGAGCCATATTCGGTGGTTTTTTGAGATATTTTCGAAACTGTTTTTGAGAAATTTTTTAGGCATAAATTAGCAAAAAATAGGGTTAAAAAACAGTCTAAAAGTGAAAAAAAAACAACCGCAAAAGGCGGCACAAAAACCCGCACAAGCGACAGTGGTGGGCGGTTGTACCGGGGGTTGTTTCAGGGCTGTGTTTTGAGCTTTTTCAAGACTATTTTGAGATGGTTTTTCCATCAATATACACCAGTATTTTAGTGCTAAAAACAGCAGAAAACCAGAGCAGAAACAACCATTGAATGAGCAGCAAAAGGCAGCAGCGGCAGTGGCTGTTCGGAGCTATTTGTCGACCATTTTCGGAGTTGTTTTCGTTCAATTTTTTCGATAGAAAAATAGTTGATTTCATAAACTACGTTTTAGAAAAAACCAGGGTAGAAACTGACGTCGAAGGAGGTGGTAAAATCTACAGCAAGGCGCGCCGTGCGGCGGCGCCGGTGGGTCGGCGGTGGTGGCTGTCTGGGGTGGTATTTTTTTGGCTCAGATGGTTCGGGATGGTGTTGTATTTGTATAACACTGTGTTTCGAAGAATCCTAACAAGATTTGGGTGCCGAAAGCTGATTTCTGATATGGATTGAATGGTTACAGATAATTTTTAAATAGGAAGCTGAAACTCAAAAGAGTTTGGATTCGATCATAAAATCGGAACATATATATCTTGTATTTATATTTATTTGAATTGCGTGGATGATATAAGTCTATTTTATATTTTATGTTTATTTTAATTAATTTGAAAAAATTCGATTTTAATTAATTTTTGTAACGAAAAAATAAAATAATTTTTTAAAATTAAAATTATTTTTTTGGAAAAAAAATCTTAAATATTTTATTTTGTTACAAAATAACACGTTTAAGATACTTTTTTTATTAAATAAGATATCTTAAAAAAATATAAAAATTAATTCTGAATATTGAATTAATTAAAAAGAAAAAGTTTAATTTTAATAAATTATTATTTTTTGAAAAAATATGTAACTGAAAATAAAATAAAATTCTTTATTTTTATTTAAAATTAATTTTTTTAAATAAATAAGAATTTGAGATATTTTATTTGTTACACATTAAAACACGAAAAGATCGTTTGAAAAAATTAGAATCTTTCAGATCGTGTGATTTTTCGAAAATAATAAATTTATTTTAATTAAATAATTTTTAGAACTCTCAAGATATTTTATAAAAATTAAGTGGGAGAGAAAATTTATTCACAGATAAATCCTGCAGTCTCCATCACTAGTTTGTATGTGATACAATTAATTCTGCGTGTTGGTAGTAAGGCTTTCCTCCCAATCGGACAGGATTAATTGCAGTATCGCTGGTACGAACCTCATTCAGGGATAATTCCGAATAATCGTTAGTATGGATCACTTCTCCATCTGAAGGATTTATTGCAAAACGATTGATTCGGAATTAAGTGGTGGTTAACAATTTAATTATAAATAATAGTATACCCTCCATTTGAGTCACTGTTATTATTTACTGAATCAAAGTTACGTCAACTATTTAATTTTACTTGATACGGTCTATTACCTAGATAGTAAAATTAATAGGAATTGGCATATCTGGACAAACGATGATAGTAGATGTCATCCTATCGAGACATGCTATTCACATGATACTAGGCTGCTGGCGAATTATTTTTTAATAGTAGAGGGAACTAATTTAAAATAAAATTTAAAATTTTTGCTTGTCATAATTAATAATTTTTAATTATGTAATTTTCATAATTAAAATAGTTTTCAATTCACTCGTGGCTATACTAAAAAATAAAAATAAATTAATGGGATCAAACTATGTACACTGAAAAATGAATATGGATATAACTTTAACTACCGATGGTATTCTTAAGATGCCAAAAAACGTGTTTGTTTCTTAAAGGGGTTCTTCCTCTAAGCCGAAAGGCAAGAAGAAGAAAAAGGTTAAGAAGCATGGTGACATAGTTTTCAAGGTAGTTAGTGAGCTACAGACTAGTATGAAAAAACTAAAAGACAGATATTTTCACTGAACCAGAGATGGCACTAAAAAAGCAATGCTCGATTTTTCTTAGTAAGCAGAACAAGTAAAATAATTTCTGTTCACCAGTTTGAAAACATATTTAGTGGTGTTATCTACCGGTACCTGGTGTGTAGATACGAGAGCCATTAATCATGCATGCAATTCATTGCAAGGGTCTCAGGAAACTCGACAACTTAGTGATAGAAAAGTTTACCTATATATGGGCAATAATACCAAGGTGACACCAGTTGCAATGGGAGATGTCACTTTCAGTTTTAGTGGAGATAGAGTTTTAATATTAAAAGATTATCTTTATGTACCTTTTATTAGAATGAATTTAATTTCGATTTCTAATTTGGTGAATAATAAATATTCTGTTCATTTTAATGACTATGTGGTTATTTATAAAAATAAACATTTTATTTGTTCTGATACATTCATGTATGATCTGTTTATTATATCTTCTATCTCTCATACACTGCAACTGATTGAATTGAATAACACATCTAATTTACCATGTAAGAGAAATGATCATTCTTTAATGAACTAAATATTTCTTTGGCACTTACACTTAGGTCATATTAATACAAAAAGGATAAATGAACTGGTAGAAGATGGACCTTTGAATTTATAGAAAGTGCAGGCATTTCCAGCCTATGAGTCTTGCTTAGAGGGTAAGATGACCAAGAGGCTCTTTTCGGCCAAAGGTTATAGAGCTAAAAAATCGTTGGAACTGATTTACTCTGATGTGTGTGGTCCTATGGCCATCTAGGCTAGAGGTGACTTCAAGTACTTTATCAGTTTCATTGACGACTACTCAAGGTATGGATACATGTACCTAATGCACCGTAAGTCTGAATGCTTTGAAAAATTCAAAGAATTCAAGGCAGAGACAGAGAAACATCTGGATAAAAATATCAAATCACTACGATCCGACCGTGGTGGCGAGTACCTATTTAGAGAGTTTAGGGGCTATTTGTCATTAGAAGGGATTATATTCCAGTTGACTGCATCGGGCACTCCACAACAGAATGGTATAAAAAAAAGAAAGAATAGGACTCTTATGAAGATGGTAAGGTCAATGATAAGTTATTCAGAATTACTCAATTCATTTTAGGGACTTGCCTTAGAGACAACGGCTTATATTATGAACTTAGTACCTTTTAAGTCAGTACCTTTTATTCTCACAAAATTGTGGACCGGGTGTAAACTTAGTCTGAGACATATTTGGATTTAGGAGTGTCCCATACATGTGCTAAAAGGGAACGCGGATAAGTTAGAACTGAGGACAGAAGTTTGTTTCTTTATTGGGTATCCCAAGGGAACGAATAGTGGTTTATTTTATAATTTTAAGGATTAGAAGGTCAATGTTAGCACCAATACCCAATTCTTAGAAGAGGATTATATTATGGACCACATGCCAAAAAATAAAATTGTTCTAGAAAAATTGAGAGAAAATACCAGTAGAACGAAAGAGGAATCACAAGTCACTGATATCCCATTGCCTCATTTTAGTGGGAGAATTATCGGGACATGTGTAGATCCCTTAACCAAATTAGGGTGGTACCATTAGCATGCCAGACAAGAATGTGCATAATAGTGGACAGGGTTCAGATTCTACACAGCGCGTTACTGCTAGTACACAGACGCAGGTAGTGCCTCATCGTAGTGGGAGGGTTATTCATCAATCCGATCGGTATATATTCTTAAAAGAGTCTTTTGAAAGGATCCCTGTAAAACTAGATACCGAATTCTATAACTACAATGAAGCACTTTAGAACAAAGATGTAGATTTTTGGCAAAAGACTATGAATTCAAAGATAGAATTTATGTATTTTAATATGGTCTGAAAATTTGTAGAACCACCCGAAGGGATAAAACTCATCGTATATAAGTGGATCTACAAGAGAAAGTGAGGAGCAGACAAGAAGGTAGAAATCTTCAAAACTAGGCTTATAACAAAAGAGTTCACTCAGAAAGAATGGATCGATTATGAGAAAATTATTTTGCCGGTAGTTATGCTTAAGTCTATCTGAATTCTCTTATCCATTGCAGCTCATTTTGATTATGAAATTTGGCAAATAGATGTCAAGATAGCTTTTCTTAACGACAGTATTGACGAGTGTATCTATATGGTACAGCCAGATAGTTTCATAGCAAAGGGCCAGGAGCACATGTTGTGCAAGCTTAAGAGATCCATTTAAAGAATTAAGCAGGTATCGAGATCGTGGAATACTCGATTTTATCAAATCATAAAATTTTATAATTTTGATCAAAGTCCAGATTAGTCCTGTGTGTACAAGAAGCATGACGAAAGCGTGGTGGTCTTCCTAGTACTTTATGTAGATGACATCTTCCTCATCGAAAACGATGTGGAGATATATTATGACAAGCAAAGTATATGATGACATCTTTGCCCGTTTTAGCATGTAGGATTCTAAAAAAGTATTTTTTCCTTTCAGACATGGAATCACTCTATCAAAGGATTAGTGTTCTAAGACACTTGATGAGATAGAGAAGATGAAGACGGTTTCTTATGCTTCAGTGGTAGGAAGCCTAATGTATGTTATGCTTTGTACTAGACCCGACATCTACTTTACCGTTGGCATGGTTAGCAGATATCAGTCTAAGCTAGGGGAG
The DNA here is from genome assembly GCA_034768845.1 of Heliamphora exappendiculata. Classification (NCBI taxonomy): domain Eukaryota; kingdom Viridiplantae; phylum Streptophyta; class Magnoliopsida; order Ericales; family Sarraceniaceae; genus Heliamphora; species Heliamphora exappendiculata. The sequence goes on from JAOTRH010440487.1 coordinate 9,745, forward strand.
GAGCATTGGACTACGGAAAAGAATATAATCAAGTACCTGAAAGGATTAAGGATTATATGCTGGTTTACCAGGCATATAGTCTAATACCTTTGGGGTACACAGACTCAGACTTCTAGTCAGACAAAGATTTCCATAAGTCTACCTCAGGATACGTGTTTATCTTGGGAGGTGGAGCTATAAGTTAGAAGAGTATTAAGTAGTCCAACATTGCTGATTCCACCAAGGAGGCCAAGTATGTGGTAGCTTCTGAAGCAGCCAAGGGAGCCGTGTGGCTAAGGAACTTCTTGTTGGATCAAGATGTGGTGATTTCAGTTCAATCGGCTATTACATTTAATTTTGACAATAGCAGAACAGTTGCAAACTTGAAGGAGCCAAGAGTCCCCAAGAAAGGAAATCACATCGAGTATAAGTATTATCTGAAACGAGAAATCGTTTAGAGAGGTGATATTGTTGTGACCAAAATTGCATTATGGGACAACCTGACAAATTCTTTTATAAAGAGCATACCGACTAAGACTTTTGACAGTCGTGTAGAGGGCATGGGAGCCAGATGTATGGCAGCATGGTTTTGAGTATAAGTGAAAGATTGTCAGGATTGTATACAAAAAATCATAAATTTTGTTAGTTTTAGTATTTAATTTAATTTTAATAAAATTAATTTTTTTATTTTATGAGAATCTTAATAAACAATGTATGCAATATTATTTTTTTAATATTATATATGGATATCTTTCATTGTGTACAGTATTTAATCTGGTATGTAGAGTACGACTTGCGTACAGAAAACCAGATTATAGATTCTTACAAAATATAAGTATTTGTTCATAGTTTAGATGGAATTGGACAAACCATCGGTACGATTGTAGCACAGAGTTTTAGTAGGCCTGTATTGGTTAGAGGGAGCAGATAATAGCGTCGTCTATTGTTCTGACTCTTTGTATTAGTACACTTTGTGTGTATTGAACGGGACAACATTGGGGTAATTAATTTTATACTGCCTATATAAATTAATTCACACTCCAAGGTTTTTATGAGTGCTTACGCTCTTAATTTCGAAATAATTATTATTTGTATATATTTAATATTCGTATTTTTGATTTATTAGAGGGTGTAATGGTTTATGGGTCTATAATTCCAGTGAGTTGGATAGCAGTATTAATTATATGGTGAATATTAATTATTGACAGAATTTATGTCCCGATTGTTTGGGATTGACGATACCCCCTTAAAGAAGGTTATAAGTTTTGACTGAGTCAAACCCTACAAGTAGATTTAATTATCCGACAGTCAAATAAGTTAAGTAGAAGGGTTAAAGAAATTTTAAAGATGCCGATTAAATTAAATTGTTAGTAATTAAATTTAATTGGTGGGTATCAAAAATATTAACGTGGGGAGATTAGTTAAGCATTTAATAATAGGAGCTCAATGTAATTGGTCTTGAAATTATGGTTAGAAGTGCAGTTACAGTTTTTTTGTGGTATGAACTGTAATTTAGTTTTTTATAAAAATTACAGAAATCACTGTAAGGTTTTCATAATTACAAAACCGCTGAGAGGTTTGCATATTTGCAAAAATCACTAGAAGGGTATTTGGGTCACACTAGAAGTCTATATCATAATTTGTCCACTGGTCTCTGTTGTAATCCTATAAATATGTGGGTAGGCTAAACCATTTTTAAGGATTTTCTTTCAAGACTAAGGTTGATCAGGTTCTGCCGGTACAAGTTCTTAAAGGATCATAGCCTACACTACGTTCTGAAATCACATTAAGAATACAGTAGAGAGTCTTCTTAGAGCTTCAACTTGGAAAATTAAAGTTCGTAATTAAAGAAACGACCGAAAGGTATTCATCAAAATTAATTGTGGCGGCACGGGTTTATATTTTGATCGTTCGACATTAAAATTTTTTTATCTAGAGCTTGTTTCAGCGATTGCCTATCCAGTTATTTTTTATTCAAAAAATTGTTTACAAATCAATGATATTGGCAGTTTGCCTCCAACACAAACAAGTGGAAAGCATAAACAAACAAAGAGGCCGTCAC
>JAOTRH010440487.1:20282-33036 GCA_034768845.1 Heliamphora exappendiculata
ACAGGTATATATTTCCATCACTGAGTTGTCGAATTTTTAGAACCCCTACAATGAATTGCAGACATGATTAGTGGTTCTCGTATCTACATACCAGGTACCGGTAGATAATATTGCTAAATATGTTTCTACAACCAGTGAACAGAAATTATTCTGTTTTTTCTGTCTTATGAGAAATACTATACATAGTTTTTTTCAGTGCCGTGTCTGGTTACCATGGCCCACTGACTACCTTAAAAACTGTGTCTTCCTATTTCTGAATCATTTTCTTCTTCCTGCCTTTCTGTCCCGAGAAAAAACTTTTTTCAGAAATAAATACATTTCAGGTATTGAAGGAATACCATTGGTAGCTAAAGCTAATTTAAATTACATTTTCAATCAACAAAATTTGGTCCAGTTAGTTTGTTTTCTTATAGTATTAAAACGAGTGGGTTGAAAGCTATTTTAATCATGAAAATCACATAACTAAAATACCGTTAATTATGATGAGTAAAATTTTAAATTTACTTTAATTTAGTTTCCTCTACTATTTTAAAATTAATTCACCAGCAGTTTGGAATCCTGTGAATAACATGTCTCGATGGAAGGACGTCTACTATCCATCATTAGTCCAAATAGACTAATTTCTTTTAATTTTACTATTTAGGCAACTCACCATGTTAAGTAAAATTAAATAGCTGACATAGTATCGGTCCAGTATATAATAACAGTAACTCAGATGAAGAGGATACTATTATATACAACTAAGTGTCAACCATGACATAATTTTAAATTAATCGCTTCGCAATGAACCCTTCAGATGGAGAAGTGATCCACACTAATAATTATTCAAAATTATCCCTAAAAGAGGTTTGTACTGTCGATACCGTAATTAATCTGTCTGATGGGGAGGAAGGTCTTACTGCCAACACGTAGGATTTAAATCCATCGCCTACAAACTGGTAATGGAGACTGCGAGATTTATCTGTGAATAAATTTTCTCCCACTTAGATTTTTAAAATATTTCTTAGGGTTATAAAAATTCGTTTAATTAAAATAAATATATTAATTTCTAAAATTACACGATCTAAAAGAATTAAACATCTTTTCATGTACACGATTCCAAAGATTTAGATTTATTAAACCATCTTTTCGTGTTTTAATGCGTAACAAATAAAATTTAATAACTACACAATTTTTTTCCTTCAACTTTTGAGCTAAGGTAGTGATTAAAAATATTTATTTATTTTATTTTTTATTTCATATTTTTAAAAAAATAATAATTTATTTCGATTAAATATTATCCATTTAATTAAGTCAAAATTCAAAATTAATTTCCACATTTTTTCAAAATATCCGATTTTATGAAAAATCATCTTAAACGTGATATTTTGTAAAAAATAAAATATCTAAAAAAAATTTATTTAATTAAAAATAATTAATTACAAAAATTTTATTTTATTTTTCATTACAAAATATTTTAATTAAAATTAAATTCTTGAATTAATTCAATTAACAGAATAAATAAAACAGATATGCAATCATCAACGCAGTTCATATATATATAAACACGATATGCATATTTCTCAATTTTATGATCGAAGTGAAATGCTGAAGCGTTTCAGTCTCTCCTATAGAAGATAAGCTGTAATAATCCTCTTTCGTATTTGATTCTTGTATCTTGATTACATTAGGATTTCCTGATACTATGTCGAATATATTCTTGTATATGAGTATATCATATATCAGTCTCGAATATATCAGAATATAACCAAAATAGCTTCGGGAGAACCAAAACAGTCGGCCAGCACCTTGCCATGCCGTTGCTTAGTGTTGCCACACCAATCGCGTTGCCGCCCCAAACAGCCACGGTTTGGGCTTTTTTTGGTGGTTATTGCGTGCCTATTTTTTGTAAAAAAATAACTCAAATATCCAACCACATGATGCTTTGAAAAACACCTCAAAAACAGTCCCGAAAATAGCCCCGAAAGTTGTGTCGCCGCTGCTGCTCAATTTTTCCACCTGTTTTGCGTATTGTTTGGCCCAATTTTTTTTAATGATTTTTGGTCAGTGTTTTAAGGTATGTTTGCTGCTATTTTATGTCTAAAAATTTCTCAAAAAAAGTTCAAAAAATGGTCCAAAAAATCATTAAAATTGCCGCTGAACCGTCACCGGCACAACCGCGGGTACCGGGCTGTTTTTAATGAATTTTTTTGCTATTTTGACTTATCTTTTGCTACTATTTTTAATGCATAAAAATTACAAAAAATTCATCGAAAAAATTGTTTAAAACCAATAAAAAAACTTAGCGTGATTCGTGACCCGTAAAACCCTGAAACCACTGCCGATGCTGCCTCCGTTCTTCATGTTCTTGGATATATATAACTTGTTCTTAAATAATCTAAGTAAATATTTTAAAAATAGAAACTAACTATTACATCGATCCTATATCCCGAAGACTAACATTCGATCTGTCACGGTCAACCCCCGTGATTAAAAAAAATAATCATCATTCAAAACTATTCAATTAAACATGAATTAATGACGATCATAAAACTGGGATTAGAACGCTTGCAAAACAAAATTAATACAGTTCTAAAATTACCCAATCACGATAACCGTAAACAAAAAATAAAATGGCTCTAATACCAATTGTTGAAAGTAAAACTGTTAAGATCACTATTTTTACAAACGATTTTCGATAAAAAAATAACTGGACGTGCAAATACCAAAACGGGCTCCAGATAAAATTTTTGACGTCAAATGATCAAAATTAAAACCCGTGCAACCACAGTTAATTTAGAAGAATACATTTTACTGGTCGAATTTTCAACTATGAGTTTGATTCCGAGTTAAAGCACTTGTTAGGTCTTTTACTGTATTCTCTTATGCAATTCTTGAATGTAGTGTGGGCTACAATCTATCAAGAACTCGTACTAGTAGAACCTTGGCAGTTTTAATCTTGAAGACAAGTTGTGAAATTGGTTCAACCTACCTGCATATTTATAAGGTTACAGCAGGGACCTGTAGAGTAATTATGAGTAAGACTTCTAGTGGAACACATACATCCATTAGCGGTTTTCGTAATTAAGCAAATCTCATGCAGTATCTGCAATTATGAAAAACTAACAGCGATTTCTGTAATTTTCATAAAGCACTAAATTATAGTTCACACCACTAAAAAACTATAATTGCACTCTGACCCACAATATTAAGACTATCTTGCATTGAGTTCATATTATTAAATGCTTATCATTTCTCTCTACGTTAAGATTTTTAATACCTATAAATTAAATTTAATTATTGATAATTTAATTTAACCGGCATCTTGTAATTCCTTAAGCCCTCCTGCTTAACTTATTTGATCGCCGGATAATCAAATTTACCTGTAAGGTTTGGCCCGGTCAAAACTTATAAACTTCCTTAAGGAGGTATCGTCAATCCCGATCAATCGAGACGAATTTCGTCAATAATTAATATTCACCATATAAATAATACAGTTATCCAACTCACTGGGAATATAAACCCATATAGGATTGCACCATCTAACGAATCAAAACAACGAATATTAAATTTATGCAAATTAATAATTATTTCAAAATTAAGAGTATAAACACTATTCATAATAACCTTGAGGAGTGAATTAATTTATATAATCAGTAGAAAATTAATTACTCCAATGTGTTCTGTTCAATACACACAAAGTGTACTAGTATAGAGAGTCAGAACAATAGACGACGTATTTATTTATTCTTTTTAACCAAGACATGCTTATTAAAACTCTATACCACAGTCATACCGATGATATGTCTATTTCTATCTAAACTGTGAACATAAAACTTATATTCTGCAAGAATTTAAAATCTAATCTTCTGTGTGTAAGCCGTACACTACACACCAGATTAAATACTATACATAATATTGGACATCCATGCATAACATTAAAAAAATAATATACGTATATTGGTCATAAAGATTTTCATAAAATAAAAAATTAATTTTATTAAAAATAAAATAAAATACTAAAAATATAATTTTTAGTATACCAATCCTAACACTAACTACCCTGGAAACTGTGTCACCTTATTTTTGAACCTTTTTTTCTTTATGCCTTTTGTCCAAGAGGAAGAACACTTTTAAAAATCAAACACATTTCCTAGCATTGAAAGAATACAATTGGTAGTTAAAGCTACATTTAAGTTGCTTTTCTAGTCAATAAAATTCGGTCATATTAGTTTGTTCTCTTTGAGTATGATCGCGAGTGGATTGAAAGCCATTTTAATCCCGAGAATTACATAATTAAAAAAAATAATCGTTAATTATGACGAGAAAAATTTTAAATTTATTTTAAAATTGGTTCTCTCTACCATTAGAAAACAATTTGCCAGTAGCCTGGTACCCTTTGAATAACATGCCTTGATGGGAGGACGTCTAATATCCATTGTTTGTGTAGATAGACCAAATCTTATTAATTTTACTATCTAGGCAACAGACCATGCCAAATAAAATTAAATAACTAACATAGCTTCAGTCTAGTAAATAATAACAGTACTCAGATGGAGAGAATACTATTATTTACAATTAATTATTAACCACTACCTATTTCCGAATCAATTGTTTCGCTAATAATTATGAACCATTTAGATGAAGAAGTAATCTACACTAATAATTATATAAAATTATCCTTAAAAGAGATTTGTACTGGCGATACCGTAATTAATTATGTCCGATGGAGAGAAATGCCTTACTGTCAACATGCATAATTAATTACATCACCTACGAACTGGTAATGGAGACTGTAAAATTTATTTGTGAATAAATTTCTTATCCCACTTAGTTTTTAACATATTTTTTAGGGTTATAAAAATTATTTAATTAAAATAGATTTATTAATTTTGAAAACTACACGATCTGAAAGATTTCAAAATATCTTTTCGTGTACATGATCCAAAAGATTTCGATTTGTCAAACCACCTTTTATGTTTTAATGTATAACAAATAAAATTTTCGATGAATGTATAATTTTTTCTTTACTTTGCAGCTAAGGTATTGAATAAAGGCATTCAAATATTTTATTTTTTACGTTACATATTTTTTGAAAATAATAATTTATTAAAATTAAATATTTTCCATTTAATTAATCTAAAAATTTGAAATTAATTTCCATATTTTTTCAAGATATTTGATTTATTAAAAAATCTTCTTAAACGTATTATTTTATAAAATAAAATATCTAAATTTTTTTCTATTTAATTAAAAAACTTTAATTAAAAAAATTAATTTTATTTTATTTTAAAAATATTAATTAAAATCGAATTTTCTCAACTTAATTAAATTAAATAAGAAATATAAAATTAATATTTATCATCAACGCAGTTTATGTAAATAAATAAATAAGATAAATATGGCCCAATTTTATGATCGAAGTGAAACTCTATCGAGTTTTAAGTTCTTATATCTAGATAACCTTCCAGTCTTTCAATTGCTGTAAAAAGCAGCTTATTTTTGTCAGAATCGAACAAAGATTCATCCAATTTCACTATTACAGATATACAACACATCTCGATCAAAACATATCAAAAAATAACCTCGAAAGACCTCGAACCAAGCACCACCGCCGGTCTCACCCAGCGCTGCCGATGCCACTCCACTGCCGCCGCTTCTGGCAACTTTTGCCGCTTCTCTTGAACTCCATTTTGTCCTAATTTTTTTTTCTAGAAAATAGCTTACAAAATATACTATTTTTTTGTCAAAAAATCAAAACAAAAAATGTCTCAAAAACAGCTTTCGATGAGGGCCAAACAGCCCTCACCGCCGTCGCCCCAAGCTGCCGCTACCGTGGCTTGTTTTGTTGCCTGTTACCGCTGCTTTGCACCACTATTTTGGCATTTTCTTGACACTGATGTACAACCATATATTTTTTTGAAGAACGCCTCAAAAATAGTCTCGAAAAGCTCAAAAAATAGCCCGTTGCCACCGCAGCTTACTATCACCGCCGCCACTTTTTGCCTTGTTTTTTGTGGCTATTTTTCTCCAGTTTCTAGATTGTTTTTTAGGTATATTTTGATTCTGTTTTATGCTTAATCGAATGTGCTCCACCGAGACTGCTTGGCGAGATTTCTTGAGTTATCTAACCGGGGAGGACATCTCCTGGTTATGCCCCTAGCTGAAGACATCTTTCATAACTACTGCGACTGTGGGCCATTCGGGGGTCTTGTTGGTCGGTTTGAAGCTGGCCACCTTCTATCATTCTTATCGCATTCTTCACCAATTTAGGTGTACCCAGATCTGTCTCGAGACTTCTGTGAGCCATCTGTATAGTCATCCTCACTGAACCCCTTTCCTAGGTCAGTATCAATGGGTTTGGTCTTCTCAACTGAGGATATCGATTGGTGGTGGTTTTAACAGTGGATTATCTACAAGTTACAAGGTTTGGCTGCAAGCAGAGATAAAGCATGGGGTGGGAAAATAAGGGTATGCAAAGAGAAGGAGGACTTAATTTTGCTTTGTTGTACCTTAATATTTTTACTTGTTTTCCCTTTTTAGTTCTTTAGGATGAGTACTTGCGAGCCTCTCTTATATCTTTTGAAAACTTGTATTGGTAAACTCATTAATGAAAGTTTCTCCACTTTTGGTTTAAGACTTTATTTTTATAACATAATCATTTTATTAAAAAAAACTTAAAATAAGTTTTTGCATTAATCGATTACTTGAAACATGGCTACAAAAAGAAAATTTCGAACAAAGGTTTGGGTCAAATTTTTGACAAAAGCTACCTACGTATCCGAAAGAAGGGAATCAGGCCATAACGTACTTCAAGGCTTGGGTTGTACTCAAGTATTGATACTCTCCTTTTCGTTACTCTAACTTTTGCCAAGATCGCCCTTTTGAGTTTTCGGCTTTACGGGATGCTCTAACTTTTTCTTAAGCCGCCTTTACGATTTTCAACCCAGCGAGCTTTTCTCTTTATATATATTTTTCTCTCAGGGATAAAACTTTTTAAGCTGATCCGAGTTAATTGGTGTAGAAAAGACATTCCCATCCAGATCTATAAGGATAGCGGTTCCTTCTGACATCAGGGTTTTTATAAGATAAGACCTGGCCTAATTAGGTTTGAACTTGCCGCTTTCGAATTTTGAGGCTTATCCTTCCTGTTAAATGCCCAAATTATTCTCCCCAGATACCCTTGAATATGAAACAGTGCTCTAAGCCTCATTTGGTCAAACAAGAGTACTCTTCCAATCTGTTCCTCTGCCATTTTGACTAAAAAATGTTGCTTCTAGCCTGCTTTTAGTCATTATTCATAGAGACGGAATCTCCAATTTTATGGGTAAAACCGTTTCCATTCCATAAATCAAACCATACGGCATCACTCCAGTGGAAGTCTCGATCAATGTTCGGTATCCCCAAAGTGCAAATGGTAGCTTCTTTGGCCAATCTCTACTTCTCTCTATTATTCTTTTGCAAAATCTTTCTTTACGTTTTTGTTGGCATCTTCCATAGGTCTATTGATTTGCGATCTATACGGGGAAGACTTATGAGCGGTGATTCAGCACACCTCTAAAAGATTCAAAATTTTTGCCTTGGAGGCGAGAACTATTATTAGAAATTATCTCGTGTGGGACCCTGGGCAGACAGATAAGATTCTCCTTACTAAACTTGGCTACCTTATAGGCCTTCAAAATAGAGTAGGAGGCAGTTTCGACTCACTTCGTGAATTAGTTAATTGCTACAAGTTTAAACTCATGTCCGTTTGATCCCTCGAGTGTGATCCTTCCTGTTACGTCAATCCCTCAAATTGAGAATGGCCAAGGTGATGTCATGTTATAGACCCGAGATGGTGGTATATATATGAGGTTTGCACAAATTTGACATATTCGACACCTTTGAACAAACTGGTGACAGTATGTTTCTATCGTTATCCAAAAGTATCATTGGCGTAAAATCTTTTTAGCTAGCATCAATCCATTCATATGAGGCCTGTAAACTCCTCTATGAACCTTCCGCATCAATTCGTGTCATTTTCCTATGTCGACCCAGAGTTTGCTAACTCTTTAGATATATTTTCTTGTACAGCTTTTCCTCGTAAATCTCAAACTGTGCCGCAAGTCTCCTTTGATCCTTCTTACTGGCTCAACTGGGATACTATCCCTTCTCGATGAAATTCCAAATGTCGTGGTACCAGGGCTACCCATGGTAACAACTATATTACCGATTGCAAGTGTATCTCTTTGTTAAACTTTTAAGGGTTTCATCCTCATTTCGAGCAGTATATCTATCATCGATGCCAGAGTAGCCAAGATGTCACTTACCCTGCAACTTTGCGGTGTTATCTACCAACACATTGTTAGGGTTGGTATACTGAAAACTATATTTTTAGTATTTAATTTTATTTTTAATAAAATTAATTTTCTATTTTATGAGAATCTTTATGAGTAATGTATGCATACATTTCTTTAATATGCATGAATTTCTAATATTCTGTATAGTATTTAATCTGGTGTGTAGAGTACGGTTTATACACAGAAAATCAGATTTTAAGTTCTTACAGAATATAAATTTTATGTTCACAATTTAGATGAAAATGGACATATCATCGGTACAATTGTAGCACAGAGTTTTAGTAAGCCTGTCTTGATTATAGGGAACAAATAATAGCGTCGTCTATTGTTCTGACTCTCTGTGGCAATACACTTTGTGTGTATTGAACATGACATTTGGAGTAATTAATTTAGTACTGACTACTGACTATATAATTTAATTCACACCCTAAGATTATTATGAATAGTGCTTATACTCATAATCATGAAATAATTATTGATTTGCATATATTTAATATTTTTTGTTTTGATTCATTAGAGGGTGCGATCTTATATGGGTCTATATTCCCTGTGAGTTAGATAGCAGTATTATTTATATGATAAATATTAATTATTGACGGAATTCATGTCCCGAAAGATTGGGATTGACGATACCCCCTTAAGGATGCTTATAAGTTTTGACCGGTCCAAACCCTACAGGTGGATTTACTTATTCGACAGTCAAATAAGTTAAGAAAAAGGATTTAAGAAATATCAAGATGCCGATTAAATTAAATTGTCAGTAATTAAATTTAATTGACGGGTATCAAAAATTTTAACGTGGGGAGAAATGGTAAGTATTTAATAACAAAAGTTCAATGGAAAAGGTCTTGAGATTATGGGTCAGAGTGCAATTACAGTTCTTTAGTGGTGTGAACTGTAATTCAGTATTTTTTGAAAATTACAAAAATCGCTGCTGGTTTTCTATAATTACAGATACCGCTATGCGTCTTTTTTAATTGCAGAAACCACTGGTAGGTTTTTGTTTTCAACTGAAAGTCTACTTATAATTACTCCACAGGTCCCCGTTGTAGCCCTATATATACGCGGGTAGGTTAAACCAGTTACAGATGATGATATATCATTATGGAGATATTATTTTTATCTTTTAAAGACTTAAATATATCGGGATTCTGTCGGTACAAGTTCTCGGAGGATCGTAACCCACACTACGTTCGAGGATCGCATAGGAAATATAGTAGAAGATATGACTGGAGCTTCAACACGGAATCAAGTCGTAGTTGAAGATTATATCGACAAGTGGTATTCTTCTAAATTAACTTTAGTTGCACGGGTTTATTTTTGATCGTTTGACGTCAAAGTTTTCATCTGGAGCCTGTTTCGGCGTTTGCTCGTCCAGTTAATTTTTTACCAAAAATTATTTTACAAAAATAATGATCTTGGCAGTATTGCCTCCAACAAATTGGTATCAGAGCCGTTTTGTTTTTTGTTTACGATTTATCGGAGTCAGGTAGATTTAGAACTGTGCTAACTTTGTTTTGCAGGCGTTCTAAATCTCGGTTTTATGATCATATATTATTTTCATGTTTGATTGAATGCGTGGATGATAATTTAATTTTTTTTAACTATGAGGGGTTGACCGTGTTAGATTAATTAATTTTTAGATCGAATGTGAGGCTATGGGACATAGGTTTCGATATAAAATTTTTTATAATCTTTAAGTTTTTTTTTCTAGTTTATTATAAAGAAAAAAATATAACAGGTATGGAAGATCGAATGCGGTGGTAACCGGCATTGGTTCCGGTGGTTTTAACTGCGAATAGTTTTTTTTTTATGACTTTACAATAATAAAAAAAAAAAAAAATCAAAGAGGCAGCGCAGCGCCAAAGACCAGGCGGTTTACATTAAGCAGGGGCTGTTTCAGAAACAATTGAAAGGAAGCTGATTCAAATGGAAAAAGCTATTGGGATGATCCGCCAAACAGCAGAATCTAATTGCTATTTTCAAATGCAAGGCGCAAGGCGCAAGGCGCAACTCCGGTTTCCAATTACTGTTACAGCAGGATCTAATTACTGTTACAGTGCTTAGTGTCATCTGCAGTCCCGGTTTCCAAACGCAAAGCGAAACTCCTCCAATTCAGCCAAACAGTGGGTTCGGCGCAAATAAAAGCTGCGGCAGCTTTTTTTTTTGTTGCAAAACAGTGGATTCCCAAACACAAAAACCATTCGGCAATTCCCATGCACAGTGCGCTGGATATTTCAACACTGTGGCGGAATTTTTTTGGGTGAAAGAATCAAATCCCAGGCGGTTTCCAAGGTTTCGGAGTTATTCCCAATAAAAAGCAATCTCCTATCAAACACTAGGGAGTCCAAACACGCAAGCAAAGCTGCGGTTTTAGTGTTGCGGCAATCCCAAGAAAAAGCTGTTCCGGTTTCCTAATATTCTAGGAGACTTCGATTTCCTAATATTTCAAAGAGGCTATGCCACGAGCAATTATTATTCAAATTGCGGTAGTCAGTTGATGCAACTGGAAGTTTATCTTTAACATAATATTAAATTTTTTTAAAATTTTAATTTGATTATAAAATTAAAATATTTATTTTATATTTAATTTATTTTATATTTTAATTGTGTGGATAATATTTATTAATTTTATTTATCCTGTTAATTTAATTAATTTAAATATTTAATTTTAATTAAAATATTTTATAATAAAAAATAAAAATAAAATTTTTTAATTAATTAATGAAAAAACTTTAGATATTTTATTTTTACAAAATATCAGGTTTAAGATGAATTTTTTAAAAATCAGATATCATAAAAAAACGTGAGAATTAATTTCGATTTTTGTATTAATTAAATAGACAAATGCTTAATCAAAATAAATTATTATTTTTCAAAAAATAAAAAATAAAAAATAAAATAAATAAATACTTTTAATCACTACATTAGCTAAAAAGCTGGAGAAAAAATTGTGTATTTATTAAATTTTATTTGTTACGCATTTAAACACGAAAAGATTATTTGATAAATCAGAATCTTTAAAATCGTATACACGAAAAGATGTTTGCTTCTTTTAGATCGTGTGATTTTTGAAAGATGGTTTGATAAATCAGAATCTTTAGAATCGTGTACACGGAAAGATGTTTGATTCTATTCTTTCAGATCGTGTGACTTTCGAAAGATGGTTTGATAAATCAGAATCTTTGAAATCGGATACACGGAATGATATTTGATTCTTTCAGTTCGTGTGACTTTCGAAGTTAATAAATTTATTTTAATTAAACGAATTTTTATAACCCTAAAAAATGTTTTAAAAATCTAAGTGGGAGAAAAAATTTATTCACAGATAAATCTTGCGGTCTCCATCACAAGTTTGTAGGCGATGCAATTAAATCCTGCGTGTCGACAGTAAGGCCTTCCTCCCCAACGGATAAATTATTTCTGGTATCGCTAGTACAAACCTCATTTAGGGATAATTCTGGATAATTGTTAGTGTGGATCACTTCTCCAACTGAAAGGTTCATTGCGAAACTATTAATTTAGGATTAGGTGAGGGTTAACACTTAGCTGTATATAATAGTATCCTCTCCAACTGAGTCACTGCTATTATATACTGAACCGAAACTATGTCAGTTATTTAATTTTACTTGGCATGGTTAGTTGCCTAGATAGTAAAATTAAAAGGAATTGGCCTGTCTGGTCTTATGATGGATAGTAGATGTTCACCCAACGTGGCATGCTATTCACAAGTTATCAGGCTGTTGGCGAATTAATTTTAAAATGGTAGAAGGAACCAAATTAAAATAAATTCAAAGTTTTGCTCATCATAATGATCGATTTTTTAATTATGTGATTCTCATGATTAAAATGGATTCCAACCCACTCGCTTTAATACTCAAAGAAAACAAACTAACGGGACCAAATTATGTTGACTGAAAATGTTACTTGGATATAACTTTAATTACAAATGGTATTCTTTCAATACCAGAAAATGTGTCTATTTCAGAAAAAAGGTTATTTCTCGGGGCCGAAAGGCATGAAGAAGAAAAATGTTCAGAAACAGGAAAACACATTTTTTAGGGTAGTTAGTGGGCCACAGATTGGGGTGTGAAAAAGCTAAAAGGCAGATGTTTTCACTACAACCAGACCCGGCACTGAAAAAAGATATGTTCAGTATTTGTCAAAAGGCAGAACAAATACGGTAATTTTTGTTCACTGGTCATGAAAATATATTTAGCGGTGTTATCTACTAGTACCTGAAGTGTAGATACGGTAGCCACTAATCATGTCTGCAATTCATTGCAGGGGTTTCAAGAAACCCGACAACTTAGTGATGGGGAGATTTATTTGCATATGGGTAATAATACAAAAGAAACTGCAGTTGCAGTAGGAGATGTCACTCTCAGTTTTGGTAGAGATCGGGTTTTAATATTGAGAGATTGTCTTTATGTACC
>JAOTRH010440498.1:0-33033 GCA_034768845.1 Heliamphora exappendiculata
ATGACTTGGGCAACAAGTTATCGATGGTTTGGTACAATTTCATTGGTTTTGGAGATTTTGAAGGTTTTTGATGACTGAGTTCAAATACCGAGCTTGGATCAACTCCCGAGGATCGTACTGAGGCACTATTCCTCCTATTTTCATCATCGAATTAGCCTAAGATTAAGCGGGGTCAAATTGGGGTGTCTACACTTCCCTTTATTTCTCATTGTTCACTTGGTCGAGCCACTTGCTCAAGTGACTCTGCTCATTAATATTTTTATATTACTTTTTATTTTAACTATCTATAACTTTTATTTTGTGTAAAGAATCTAATAGATTTGGATAGATTTTGCTATCTTTTTTGGCATTTGAGTTTTTTATACTCGTCCAATGAAGAATATTTTTTTAAAAAAAATCCTTAAATAAAGACATCATATGCGGTGGCATCCATTGAAACTAATTATCATCTATTTAATTATAGGATAAATTACACATGGCTCTATTTATTTTAACGTCTATTTTTAGTGTTTAGCTAATAAAAATAACTTAAGATATTTTTTCAATAAAATAATTTACATTGAAAGAACATAATTGATTTATATAAAAAATAGTAAGTTATTTTTTTTGTCAATAGTAATGACGGGTGTGGCGAAAATGGTGATAGTGGCAACAATGGAAGCGATAGCAAGAGCGGTGGGAATAACGCAATCGATGGCGGGAGAGGTTGCGACGACAATGGTGATAGTAGTAGATATGGTAATGTTGGTAGTGGTGTGGATGATGGCGATGGTGGCAGCCAGGGGGCTGCAATGGAGGCAGTAATGGCGACAATGGTGGTGGGGGGCTAATGTCAATGATGGTAATGAATGTGGTAGTAATTCGTGGTCATGGGAGCAGTGGTGAGGGTTGATGGTGCTAGAGATGGCAATAGGGTGCAACAGTGACAGTGGTGGAGATAGTGATAGTAGTAGTGGGAGAGGTGGTAGCGGCAATAATAATAGTGACGACAATAGTAATAGCGATAGTAGTGATGGTGATGGTGATGGAGATGGTGGCGGCGTCAACAATGAAAATTGCACTTGTGGCGGTGACGACGACGTCAACGACGATGTTAGTAGCATATTTTATTTATTTTTTAAAAATAATTTTTAAAAATATATATTTTAAGTATTACTCAAACACCAGAAAATAAAAATAATTTTTTTTGCAAACTTATTTTACATAAATTCTTTTTATTATAAAATATTTTACATCAAAACAAACGAAATCTAAAGTGTAACAAAAAATATGTAGCTAACCCCAAGTGAAATTATTTTTTAAGGACAAAATTTTAAAATTCATAAATCAAATGTAATTTCAACACCCCCTTATTGTCCATACTCTCCACCATCCTATTTTCACAATGGTCACCTAACACTTGCTTATTGATAATTACTGTAACACCACGTGCACTGCACATCTGTTCGAGTTTATTTGCTTGCATTCATTACGTGGGTTTATATATAAGAATTATAAATGTTATAAATTTAAAGAAAATTTATTTTACAAATACAAATATTATATCTATATTAATATTATCACCATCATTCTTTTTTTTTTTGCTAACTGGGTATTCAGGCAGCTTGCGCGCACCTCGACTAATCCTAAGAACCTAAAGCTAATAGCCACGTAAACCTTCAGTGGTCCTGAAGAAATTTGCACTATTTACAAACAAACACATCATGAGTACGCATTATAATAGTGAAAATAATTTACAACATAAAAATAAAAAGTATATTTCTAAGTTTAGGATAATGATTTATTTATTTATTTTATTTTATTAGTTTTTATTTTTATTGAAATTTTCATGATTTATTCTAATTATTATACTATTTTCATTTTTCCCAAAAAACTTATTTGTTGATAAAAATATCTAAATAACTCAATAAAAGACAACTTATTTGATATGATTTGAGTTTTATTTTTAGTGATTGTTTTATCATTTACTAACATTATTATGTTAGTTTTTGCGATTTTTTTTGTCGTTTAGTAAAAAAATTATATTTTTTAATTTTAGCCCAAAAAATATTTAAGTTGAAATATATAAAAAATAGAAAGTAAACAAAAATAAGACAAAATTAATATAGCAAAGTTCTTGTCGTTCTATGTTTCATTGAAAAAATGCGTGGAATAACTATCAAAAAATATTTCAATAGAAACATAAGGCATATCAAGTAGAACAATAACACAAGATGTTAGAATAAAACTCATTTCATAAATAATAAAAAGTAAAAAAAAGTTACAAGATGTTAGAATAAAACTCATTCCATAAACAATAAAAAGTTTTAAAAAAATTTAAAAAATTAAGAAAATAAAATTTGAATGTTGAGATGTTATAATAAAACTCATTCCATAAACAATAAAAAGTAAAAAAATTACAAAAATAAAATTTGAAAGTTGAGCTAAAATAATCAAGTGTATACAATTTACATTGTACTAGAATTGAAAAAGATTGTAATGGTAGAATCGCATATGCATTTAATGCGATTGTGTGTACAATTTACATTGTACTAGAATTGAAAAAGATTGTAATGGTAGAATCGCATATGCATTTAATGCGATTGTGTGTTTGGAAGTCTAAACTAACTCAATTAAAAAACCAAACAACCTTGATATCTAGTTATATAAAAAAAAAAAAAACAGGCAAATATATGTAGAGACTAAAAAAACTAAATGATAAAAAGTAACGAACGAAATAAATAATAAAAAGTAAATTAAAGTGCACGTCGGAGAAAAGGGACAAGGTTGAAAATAAAAAATCGTTGTTGACGATTCACTTTGCAGCTCACACTTCTTTTTAATAGGCCGTCTGTTCAGCCAATTGAGAACAAATAAATTTAAAATGATAAGATGTGTCGAACACCACAAACATGATTTGTTCGAATTTATTTGACCTAACAAAACTCATTATGCCTTGTCTTAGTTGGTTAAAATCTACAGATATATATATTCGGCCAAACATGACCGAACAAACTTAACTTGTTTTATGAAATACAATCGAATGATATTTCAAATAGAATTTCGTTGGACATTTTCAAACCTCATTGGTTTACCAAAGTGTATAGTTTTATGGTTTTAAAAATATTAGGGTGTTGAAATAGTTATAGTTTTAAAATGAAAAGGTTTTAAATGTTAGCATGCTGTGTGTATAGTTTTAAAATGAAAAGGTTTTAAATGTTAGCATGTTGTGTGTGTGTGTGTGTGTGTGTGTGTGTGTGTGTGAGAGAGAGAGAGAGAGAGAGAGAGAGAGGTTAAAAAAATAGTAAGATTTGCTATGGGTGGCCAAATAGGGTAGGTAGAGACTAGAAGCTGCGAGGATATAGAAGAGGCATTGGAAGTGGCCAGATAAAGTGGAGAGGGTTGAGAAATATCAAGGAGGTAGGAGAGAGACTTGGATGGCGACAAGCCAGCAAGGTAATAGGAAAGATATGTGACGACGATAGGTGAAATAGATGATGCATGATAATAAAAAGTAGATAGTGAGATAGGAGAAAGAAATGTTCATGCGGTGAACGAAAAAAATTTAAATTTAAATTTTCACGTGTGTTTAAAGTACCAATATGTGCGCATTTTAAAGCTTTCATAAGGCTTAATCTATATTATAATTTAAAACACTAAGTTGTCCTTATAAAACTTGCATAATTTACAAATGCAACATTAATACAATCCATAAAAGTCAAAACACATGTAGATTCCAGTTTTATCACAATTACTCCATCCAATTAAATAGCCATCAGTTACATTACAAACATTTTGGTGTAGACGAGAGGGTAATTTTAAGTGCACATTCATTTATTTTTGAACCCTCACTTTCTTTGGGCACCTATTAGAAATTTTCAAATTTTATATGTTGTTAACACATCTATTACTTCCAGCTTTACCTTCATCCTTTACCTTCCAAATCTTACCCGCATCAACCCCCACCCCTGCAACCATCGAACCTCCTTCCACATTCCCCGTCCGAGGGCTGAGGCGGTGCTACCATCCACCTCCATCCTTCCCCTATTTTTCATATCTACACCTGATCGCTCCACTCAAACCAATGCATGAAACCCTAGCCACCCACTCAACCCCTTTCTCTTTTCCCTTTCACAATTTGAAAACTATTGTTTGCCTAACCCCTTTTCTCCTTTCTCTTTGCGATTTGCAAAATCCTAGCCATCCACCCAAATAGCTTGATCATGCAGAGCTGAGCCATTGTCCTTTGTTCGACAATCAACAAACGAACATTTTACATCATTTTGGAGTCAGACAATTAGATTTGGACATAGTCTATTGGTTCGATGAGATGGCTCCAAACAATGATCATCTAGTCTGGCATTAGTTAACCAAATAGTAGTTTTCTTTTGCTCTTAATTCTCCCTTTATCTCTCTTTTGCTTGCAATTTGGTTGTAGAGGAATGGAGTGAGGATGGGTTGGCAGGGAAGAGCGCTGGGAGAGTGAGCAAAAGTTCAAGAAAAACTGTTAAAAGCGTCTGTGTTAACCAATAAAACAAATTATTGTCAAGATCGACAGAGAATCCTTATCAAATGATTGTTCGACGCCGTGTCTCAGAACTTATTGAAATAATTTAAACTTGAACTTAGGAACTTGAATAGAATTAAAAGAAAAAATTTTATTGCGAAAGAAATGAAGGTTATAAGGCAAAAATTCAAATTCTATATCTGTTTGATAATGATGAACCTTTTGCAAACAAGCCTAGTTATTGGAGCCAGAGTTCTTTCCTTCACAAATTTGAAAATTAACTACATTTGTTTCTAAATTAAAAGTGGCAACTGTTTCTAACAGCCCTTTATTGTGGGAGTGCCATGGTAGTTACTCATCTGGGTAGTTGTATATTCTTCTTTTTACTGAATGGTTACCAAGTATCATATTTTTATTCTTCTTTTTACTGAATGGTTACCAAGTATCATATTTTTATCACATAGGTCCTTTACTGAATAATTGACGCTCGACAGGGGTTTAAACAACTTCCATTTCATAGAGTTAAGATAAAATCCCAAATCCACTGAGATTTTAAAGACACTCTTTTTTCCCTCGACAGGGTGTTGCTTAGTCATCATTCCTCTGTCAATAAAAATTGCAACATATGGGTAAACAATGCCTCCTTATTTATTGGGTTTAATTCTTTGATCTAATTAAATGAATTTATGGCTGCTCGCTTCAAATAGATAGGAGCGAAAACTTATAAATAGTCATAAGCAAACATTTTTCACCGTTCCCTCTCTTCAACCTTTTGAACTTCTCAACCATGGCTACAAGAAAATTCAAAAATCACCTATTGCTGAACTAGTTATTGTCATGCCCCAAAATCCAGTACGTGAACTACTTAAGAAAACTCGTTTTGAGATACCGATATCCATCAAAACCACCCGAGCCCAAACGGGATAAAGAATGTAAACGAAGTGAACCTAAAACCTTTGAAAAACGCACATCCGATAGTTTATTTTATGTAAAAAAACAACCCAAAAGAATGAGGCCACAGTCCCCAAGAGTCAAATTTTAAAACAAACAAACAAAAATTTTAAAAAAGTGCCCAGACTGCTCGTTCGGTCAAAAGACCACTCGAGCAGTTCTTGCTTGTACACTATTTTTCACTCAGTCTGCAAAACAACCGAGAGTGAGGTTTGACCGCTCGAGTATTCCGTCAAGCGGTCTGACTCTAGACCTTTTTTCAAAATTCAAATTTTCACACCCGACACTAAACCATTTTTTAACATTTTTGAAAGCTTTCAAGGCACAGCAGTAGACACCCCGATTTGACTATGCCCAATCTTAGGTAAATTCGATGATGAAAATAGGTGGAATAGTGCTTCAGTTCGATCATCGAAAAGTGATCCAAGTTTGGTTTTTGAGCCCAATTGTCCAAAAACCTTCAAACCAAATGAAATTTTGTTGAACCATCGATAACTTGTTATACAAGTTATTCCCAATGTGGCAACCGTCATGTTCATTGAGGCGACCGCCAATAGAATCTCTTGAAAACCCTAGCCAAAAGTGACAACCGCCACATTCAACATGGCGACCTCCAACTTGCATTGTAGCGACCGCCAATGGAACCTTGTGAAACCTTTCTTAGACATGGCGACCGCCACCTCCAACCTGGCGACCGCCACCTCCAAATAACCTGACATATTCCAAAACGTGGTAACACCTTATTGGTTGAAGAATTCTATAAATACCGTACCCCTAGTACGTTTTCAAGGACAAAAAATTAGTGAGAAGTTTAGTAAGAGAAGCTCTGCCGAGCAATTTTGAGTCTCGACGCCGAAGCCCTGCCGAAATACCGAGATCCAAACCTCTGACGCCTACATTGAAAGCCTTGCTTGGATCACTACCTGAGAATTGGACCGTTGAAGTACATTTCCCCAACTTGAGGATTCCTAAGCAATTCAGGTATTTTGTTTGAATCCTCGATTCTTCTAACTCTATTCCCTCTCTTTTGGAGTGATTAGGTTAAATTCAATTTCAATTTCAATTTGCATATTTCTTTCATTTGTATAATTAACCTTGTTTCTTATTTAATTTCCTTCATATAATTTAATTTTTTTATTAATCACTTAACTTACACATCTACATTAAGCACATTATCTTTTTCTTTAATTTATTCATCAAATTAGTACTAACATATTTGAGCAATTACAACTTGTCAATGTTGTAAATTGTTATAATAATACACTTACATTTATGTGAATGCAATAATCAATACTACATTTCACATTTGAGTTAAATAGTTGCATTTAATTTCTCTTATCTTTCTAGCATTCATTTTTATTTTATTTTATTTTATAATATTAATTTAATGTCATTTTCTTTTAAGTATTAGTTTAATGTTCTTTTCATTACTAGTATTTCTTTTTGTTTTTATTATTTATTAATACTAATGTTCTATTTGTCTTTATTTTTTCCTTTTTAGTTATTAGTTTAAAATATTCAATTTAACATTCATTTTTCTTTAATATTAGTATTTATTTTCTTTTCTTATAATGTTTCTTTTCTTCTTTTTCTTAATTACTAACTTTAATTTTCTTACATTTTCTTTTCTTTTCTTGTCCTATTATTATTAGCTTTTTTTTTCTTTTGGTCCTTTTCTTTTTCTATTTAATGTTAACATTTTTTTTATATTATTAAACCTAAAAAATCACAAAAAATATTTTAAGTTAATTTTTATCTTTAAATGTTAGTATAAATTTTCTCATGTTATAGTATTTTTTTTTCTTTTTTTCTTTTTTCTTTTGCCTCTTTTAAAGTATAAAATGTAAATAGTTAGATTTTCTTTTTCAATAACTTAATAACATTTTCTATCCTTTTTATTTTAGCATAATTTTTCTTTTGTAAAATTTTTCTTTTCTTTTAAAATTTTAAACCCTTTTTTGTTATAAAACCCTTCTTTTAAATTTTTTTGTTAAGTAAGTTTTCTTTCAATGCAGAATTTTCTCTTTTATACATATTTTATCTTACATTTAGCATTTCTTTTTTCATATTAATGCCAATCTAGTTTATTTTGATAACATGCATATTTTGATTACTTTCTTTAAAGTATTTTGTGTCTAAAGTAGTTTAGCTTACTTTTCAACAATGCATATTTAGGTAATTTTTGACAACTTCTAGCATGTTCTTATTGTTTTATGCATACCATAATAGTTTAGGTTATTTTTTTTGTGAAATTACATGCAGGTGGGCTCCATGTATCATTTAGTTAGAAATTGTATGCCATAAGATTTAGAAATTTATCCCTTTTAATTTGGAATGTTACGTACATATGTTATATATTTTATTTGGATGTTCTCTCTTCGCTTCCATTTTTTTTATTTGCATGCATTTGAGAAATCATATTAAAGAATCAATGATGATTAGTAGAGGCCAACCTTACAGTTGGGCAAACGGGGTGCCTAACACCTTTTTTGATTCGTACCTTAGCTCCCGAATCCTCTTTCTCTAGTTGACATTTTTAATATTAGTAGCAATTTTTGTTTTTCTTAGTTTTTTCTTAAAAATTAAGTGGCGACTCCATTTTCAACAAAAGAGAGTTTTCAAATTTTGGTTTTCAATGTGTTAAAATATTTTTTAAACAACTTTTGAATCACATATTTTTGAACATTTTTCAAAACCTCCCAAAATCCCGGCACCATAGTATTTTCTGGCGACCCTACTGGAGACCTGTTTACAAAATCAAATAAGAGGGCTATACTTGAAAATATCATTGGTTCTTAATATGTATTTCTCATTTTTATTTTTGCATGCATGTGCATTGTTCTTCAAACCTCCCTGCCTGGTCGACCCGTTGCCTTGAACGTTCATCCGTTTCGAGAATTGTTGGGAAGGCGAGCAAGCCTTACAGACTGTACGCTTTTATAAATGCAGTAAAAGAGTTTGGGCATACTATTTGACCATGTCCTGCACTACTCCAGGAATAGAAGGTATAAACTCGACTCCATTCAGGAGGTACCATGTTCAATTGATCAAAATCGGCCTTTTGCATATAGTAGCCTAAATCCCCCAATTAGGTACTGCTAACCCTAGTAAGATTATGTATTTTCTTAATTGTATGTTTTGATTGTGTATTATTAGGATTGTTTGTTCGGGGTTCAGCTAGTTCCTCTTTCGGGTTCGGCCCGAATTTTCTCTTATCATTTGATTAGGTTAGCTTTTTACCTTCAGATTCTTACCCGGGCTTTTAGGTACTGCTAACCCTAGTAAGATTATGTATTTTCTTAATTGTATGTTTTGATTATGTATTATTATGATTGTTTGTTCGGGGTTCAGCTAGTTCCTCTTTCGGGTTCAGCCCGAATTTTCTCTTATCCTTTGATTAGGTTAGCTTTTTACCTTCGGATTCTTACCCGGGCTTTGCTTTCACCATGTTTGGTTTTTCCTCCATAGTTTTCTTTTCGGGGTCATGCCCATGTTTCATTTTGAAACCTCTAGGGTAGTTTCTCTCTCTTTTGGGTTCTTCCCGAGTTGTTAGTTCCATACCCTCGACTTTGTTTAGGCTCGTTTTCTTCATATCCTTGTTATACCCGCGTCAGTTAGTTTTTACCGTTATGCGGCCCATTTTTTCTTAGAATTTTAGGTCAAACCAGTCCTCTCAGCCTAATTCTATTTTCTTATCAAAGTACTGCCCATTTTTTCACCCGAGTTTAGTCAAACCTGTTCAGTTGTTATGCTGCCAGTATGCGCCTAGTAGGGGCATTGTTATAGCTTCCGTGATTATCTGCTTATGATTTGCTATTTTGGGTATCTGGGATGCTTGCTATCTATCGTCAAAATTCTCATTCGAGAAGTGCTTGATACTGGTTATTCTGCTTTTGGAATCCAATTTTATTTTTGTAGGTTTACCATTGAGCTGAGAAGAGTACAGTTAACATGTGTCTGGGAGAGATCAGAATCAGGCAGACTTCACAGAGTGTCCGAATAATTAGCTAAAATGGCAGAGAATGATGTGAACTTGACAGCTCTAATGAGAGCCATTACTGAGATACAAAGAGCTGTGGAGCAGCAGACCCAAGCTCAAAATCAGTGTCAGGCGCAAATCTGGGCAATTCAGGCCTGTATACCCGTTGTTAATGGACAACTAGATGAGACAAATGAGAACGGCGAAGACTTCTAGAACGACAACTAAGGACAGGATGTACCACAAGTTACTGTGCCACCTCGGGTTCCCCGCCCAGTGGTGGTAGAAGAGGAGAATACTGCCCAGTCTAGGAAATTTGCGCTGATGGATAAGATCGATCGAATGGAGAAGGTACTGAGAAAGGCAAAGGGAGTAGAATAATACATGCTGGATGTGAGTGGCTTGTGCCTATTCTCGGATGCAAAATTGTTAAAAAAATTCAAAATGCCGGAGATAGAGAAATTTGATGGTACTGAAGATCCCCGCATTCATCTGAGAATGTATGTCGAAATTCTGTCCCCCATGGGGATTGATGATCAGCTCAAGGCCTAACTGTTTCACTGATCACTTTCTAGGGTCACGCAAAGATGGTTTCTTTGTTTGGAGGTTGCCAAAACTAGGACTTGGGAGGACATAGCCACGACTTTTGTCAGTTAGTACAACTACAATGTCCAACTAGATGTCACCACCAGAGAGCTCGAAACAACTCGACGGGAGAGCCAGGAGTCTTTTGTTGATTTCCTGACCCGATGGAGGGGTAAAATCGCTAAAATGACAAACCGACCTACTGAGAAAGAACAAGTGAGGGTCGTGGTTAAGAATTTGTAGTCTCCACTAAACAGTATCTTATCACTCAACCACTTTCTACCTTTGAACAGTTGTTTGACGCTGGAGTACATATTGAAGATGTCATTCAGTCTGGGGATATCAAGAAAGCCGAACCTAGCCAAAAACCTAGAAGAACATTCTCAATAAATAACCAAAACCAAACTACCACCACCAACCTCGTGTCTCGCTCGAACGAGGTAAACCTGCTGAACCCGTCTACTTCTGCCCAGCAATCCAACAATACATATTAGTCAGACAACAGTCAACAGCAACAAAGGCCAAGGAGGGTGTTCACTCCCTTTAACATTTCATTATCCACCGCCCTAAGTTGACTCGTCGAGAAAGGGCTTATCAAGCCGTTAAACCCCATGCCCATCCCTAATCCCCTACCGTCACGGTTTAATGCTTCTCAATACTACACCTTCCACCAAGATCACGGACATTTAATTGGTAAGTGCTTAAGACTCCGATATGAGATCCAAAACTTTATCAACGACAAGGTGATTCCCCCATCATCCGCTACTCCAAAGCTGAATGTCACGACTAATCCCCTACCAAACCATGCCAGGTAGGCTGGGGTAAATTCCATGTCTCTGGGGGAATCAGAAGATCCGAGTTAGTATATCTGTTCGACGTGTCTGCCACGCTCTCATGTTTCATCTGTTGAAGATCAGACAGCATGTTCATTTATTATAGTTAGAGATAACCGGGACAAGATAGAGGAATCGAATGATGGTAGTTGGGAGTCGTATAAGACAGCATTTTCAGTTATCCAACAAGAAAAAGGGAAGCGCAATAAAGAAGACGATTGCCTTTTGGATTACCCAACCCAACTATATAGGTTTGGTCACATGGTTGACAGCATTACTCTTTCCTAACTTTTTGAGGACGAGAGATATATGTCGACGAGATGTAGTCTTATTGGCTGGTAAGGATCGTGCTAAAATTGGACAGAGCAGAGCAGACTGATTTTTGGGTTGCTCGAGAACAGCAAGTGGATTTTATCGGAGAGGATCTCTGGGAGAAAGTTGATAATACATGGATTATTGAAGATGATGAAAAGAGAAGAAGAAGAACAACAATCAGTGATTTAGACGATTTGTGGGCATTTGAAAGCCCTCCATGCATAGACGAAGTAAGACAGGCCGAGAGTACAATATTGGGATTGCGCAATCCTGATGAGGGGATAGAACATCTGACCAGAAGTGGGCGGCATTTCAAGTCAACCCAGCTAGAGAAAGGGCAACCAAGCGAAAAAGAAAAGGACAAAGAACAAGAAGAAGAGGATGATGTTGTGCTGAAGGAATTAAAGAAGACGCAAGTCAATATCAGCATTTGGGGGCTACTTATGGCCTCGCATAAACACAGACAAGCTGTGTTGAAGGTTCTGAATAAAGCCAGCGTTTCGATAGATGTCACCCCAGAGCAACTGATTGGATTTATTTTGCCAGCGGTAGAGCCTAAAATCGTTTTCTTTTCTGATAAAGATCTTTCAGCAGAGGGAAGGAATCATAACAAACCACTGCACATTACCATTAAATGTTTGGACAAATGGGTTCCCATGACTCTTATTGATAACAGATCTGCATTAAATGTATGTCCGCTCAGAACAACAATCTATTTAGAATTAAAGACGGAGCACTTCACATCGAGCAATCAAGGAGTTCAGGCATATGACAACACAAGGAGGGACGTACTGGGACTAGTGTCATTTACAATATCAGTAGGGCCGTTGGAAACGTCAGTCGAGTTTCACGTACTAGATGTACCGGTGTCTTTCAACTTGTTGTTGGGTAGACCCTGGTTGCATGACCCAAGCGTCCAAGTTGTACCTTGACTCTCCATCAGAAACTAAAACTGATAAGAAATGGGGCAGTTCTGACTATTCACGGGGAAGATAGCATTCATCCCCCAAAAGGAGGAGAGGGCTCAACTCTGTTGGAAGTACAGCATGGTAAGGATGATGTATTGCTCAGTGGTTTCCAGTTCAACAAAACCTAGGCTGTACAAATGTTATTGAATGAGGAGGAAATGTACATCAACCCGCGGGCAGTAACAATGATGAGAAAAATGTCATTTTTTCTTGGTATGGGATTAGGGCGTAAACAGCAGGATATTTCAGAACCTGTCTAGATATTGCCGACTTCACACCATTTCAATTTTGGATACAAATCGACAGAAGAAGATTTGGAAGGGTCTAGAAGAAGACGGAAGCCAAATTATTCTAGAACGCTCAATGGGTACTTCGTCAAGGAAGAGGAAGATTTTTCGTACTGCGGCTTTCCAGAATTGTGGATCGACAAAGAAACCAATCAAAAGCTGCCAGGGTTGGAAATCTTTTTCGGCCATCAGTTATCCGATACAGAAAAGAAAGAGACAGTGAAAAAAGAAGAGGAAGAAAGAAAGATCCAAGAGGAAGATTGGGCCGACAAGCTTGACGGAATAGATATGGGAGTACTATTCAATGAAAAGATGGCACAACTGCATGTAACTGACACAGACTTCTTCATGATGGGCTTCAGCGTGCCAACTGACTGCACCAAGCTCATTGTTGATGTAACTACAAAGGAAGTGAAGAATTGGACCTTGGAGTCCTATGATATACATATGGTCTATTCTAAGTCTGAGTCTGAGTCTGTGGTTGAGGGCACGTCTGTTTGTGCGCCTCCCCATGTTTATGATTTTTAGTTTGTAACCCCCTCTTCTTTCAATGAAATGAACAAAATTTTCAGTTACTCTGCTTTATTTGATTTAATTCATATGCTTTTCGATGATTTCGATTTTGACGGGAATATTCCCGAAAAAATAAAACTTTTAATAAAAGAGAAGAAGAAATGTGTGCCCAACCTATAATTAAAGAAATTTTGTCAAAAAATCTGGATAATAAAACTAATCCGTAAAATGTACAAATTGGTTCTTCTTTATCCTTAGTTGAACAAAAATAATTAATAACTTTATTAAAAGAATTCAAGAATGTATTTGCATGGTCTTACGAATATATGCCCAGAATTGATCATGATATTGTCCAACACCATATCCCTTTATACCCTAATGCCAAACCAGTCAAACAAAAATTCAGACGAATCCGACCAAAATGAGCTCTGAAGATCAAAGAAGAAGTTGCCAAACAGATCAATGTTGGATTCTGAATGGTAATTGAGAATCCAAAATGGGTAGCCAACATCGTGCCGATTTTAAAGAATGATGGATGTATCCGAGTCTGCGTGAATTTTTGAGATCTCAATAGGGCTAGCCCGAAGGACGATTTTTCACTACCACACATTGATGTCTTGGTAGACAGTACAGCGGGGCATGCCTTGCTATCATTCATGGACGGCTTCTCTAAGTACAACCAGATTCTGATGGATCCCAAGAACAGAGAGAAGACGATATTTACGACACCTTGGGGCACCTATTACTATCGTGTGATGTCGTTTGGTTTAAAAAATGCAGGGGCAACCTATCAGAGGGCTGCTAGTACTTTACTGCATGGCATGATACACAAGGAGGTCAAGGTGTACGTGGACGACATGATAGTCAAGTCCAAGGATTGAGATGGCCACATCACAGCACTGCGAAAGTTCTTTGAAAGGATTCGGAAATACAAGATGCGACTCAACCCGCAAAAGTGTGCCTTTAGAGTTACTACCGAAAAGATGCTTGGATTTATGATCACTCAACGGGGAATCGAGGTGGATCCTTCCAAGATCATGGCAATCTTGGAAAAGCCTCATCCAAAGACCAAAAATAAGTCAGGGGCTTTCTTGGTAAGATACAATTCATCAGTCGGTTCATCGCAAAATTGACAACTACATACGAGCCGCTCTTTCGTCTGTTGAAGAAAGGAGTTGAATTCAAATGGGATTAGAAATACCAAGACGCCTTTAATGCTGTACGACAATACCTACAAAATTTACCTATTATAGCTCCTCCCGAACCTGATAGGCCACTGATCCTCTATTTGTCAGTGACTGATTCAGCCATTGGATGTATACTGGCAAAAGAAGGTGAAACTGAAATTGAAAAGACTGTCTATTACTTAAGTAAGAAGATAACAGGGTTAGAAATATAATACACACAACTGGAAAAGACATGTTGGGCCTTGGTTTGGGCCTCCCAAAAATTGAGGCATTACATGCTATCTTTCATAGTGAATATCTTCTCCCGGATGAACCCGTTGAAGTACCTGTTTAAAAAGCCAGCATTGACAAGAAGGTTAGCTCGTGGTTGTTGTTATTATCAAAATTTGATCTTCAATATGTCACCCGAAAGTCAGACAAGGGCAGAGTTGTGGCAGAATTCCTAGCTGACCAACCAGTTAAGGGGGGTGAAGACACAGAGTTCTAATTTCCTGACGAACAGTTGATGAAAGTCGGGGATGACAAGTGACTCTATATTTTGATGGTGTATCTAATCAATATGGCTATGGGATAGGAGTCCTTCTTGTCACTCCGGACGAATCACATGTTCCATTGTGTCTAAAGCTCAATTTCGAAGTTACCAACAATCAGGCTGAGTATGAAGCATGTTTAGCTAGTTTAGAGGTAGCCTTAGAATTAGGAGCAAAAAAGTTGGAAGTCATCAGAGAATTAGCACTAGTGGTTTCACAAGCAAGCGGAGAATGGAAAGTCGGGGACTTAACCTTGATTCTCTATCATCAAGAGCTAGAGAAGCTGATACCATGTTTCGAATCGGTGATCTTTACTCATAAGTCGAGATTGCAGAACAAGTTTACCGACGCACTGGCCACCCTAGCGTCCATGATTAATATACCACTCGAAGTTCGAATAAAGCTTTTGATAATTGAACAGAAAAGGAAGCCGGCATACCAGACGACAGCCACATTCGAGAAAGGCACTGACGACCTTCCATGGTATTTTGACATTCAAAACTTCATTGAGAAAGAAAAATGTCCTAAGTTTGCGAACAAAAAGGACAAAATGACGATACGACGATTATTCGCACAATTTGTCATTTGCGGTGGTACACTATACAAACGAGAGCTGGGGTCAACATGCTGTGTGTAAACACTGAAGAAGACCAAGCATTGATGAAAGAGATCCACGCAGAAGTTTGTGGACCACACATGAGTGAAAACATGTTAGTCAAAAAGATCCTGCAACAAGGGTACTTTTAGATGACAATAGAAACATAATGTATACAGTTTGTATGGAGGTGTCATAAGTGTCACATTCACGCGAACCTTATGCACATTCTCTCATCTCAGCTGTATAACCTAAGATCACCATGGTTATTCTCAGTATGGGGCATCGATGTGATCGGCAAGGTAACACCGATGGCGTCAAATGGACACAAGTTCATCCTAGTAGCCATTGACTACTTTACCAAGTGGGTGGAAACTGTCTCCTACTCAGTATTGAAAGCCTCTCATGTTGCTAAGTTCATCAAGCAAAACATTATTTGCCGATATGGAGTTCCCCATGAGGTTATCTCAGATAATGGCTCGCATTTTCAAGAAAAGATCTTGGATCTTTTCGAGAAAAGATCTTTTCTAGATGGTGGTTCACAAATCTCAGATAATGGCTCATATTTTCAAGAAAAGATCTTTTCTAGATGGTGGTTCACAAATCTTCACCATATCGGTCGCAGACCAGTGGGGCAGTCGAGACAGCAAACAAGAACATCAAGAAAATCCTGCAAAAGACGATCAACTCACACAAGGATTGGTCGAAACATCTATCATTTGCACTTTGGGAATACAGAACGTCGATCAGAACCTCAACAGGAGCTACGCCATACTCTTTAGTGTACGGGATGAAAACCGTGCTTCCCATTGAGGTGGAAATCTTCTCACTAAGAATAGTGGTCGAGGCTAGTATTTCAGAAGCAGAATGGCAGAGGAATCGGATGAAAGAGTTGCTCTTATTTGATGAAAGAAGGCTGCAGACTCTGTTTCATGTATAAGAATACCGAATGATGACAGCTCGAGCATTCAATAAGAAGGTCAAGACCCAAAATCTCAGAGAAGGAGATCTGATTCTCATGGAAATCAGAGCTCATATCTTTGACCCGAGAGGCAAGTTCAAGCCAAACTGCTTCGGACCGTTTCTAATCAAAACCATCATGACCGGTGGTGCGGTTATCATTATGAATTGGATGACAATGTATTCTTCACTCCAGTTAACCTCGATCAATTCAAAAGTACTATCATTGAGGTAAAAATAAAGAAAAAATAAAAGCTCGCTGAGTTGAAAACCAAAAAGGCAACTCAGGAAAAAGTTAGAGCAGCCCGCAAGGCCAAAAATCCGAAATGGCGACCTTAGCAAAATTTAAGGCATCGCAAAAGAGAGTGTCAATACCCGAGAACGAACCGAGCCCGAACAACGTTAATGCCTGATTTCACTTTTTGGGATACGTAGGCATCTTCTTTTAAAAGAAATCCGGCCACATTATTTATTTTAACCGCCTTTGAATCTGAGTAAGACTAATGCAAATTAATTTCTAAATTTTGAAAATAAAGTCATTTAATTAAAAAAATTTGGATAAATTTGAACTATCTTAAACATAAAATGGGAGTTTTTATTACTTTGATTGGAGTTACAAAGTTTTAAAAATTAAGGAAAAAGAGCACGCAAGTCCCAAACTCTACAAAACAAAATAAAAAGGAAAATTGTAAAATTCTTAAAACAAAGCAAGAGACCTCAAGTCTTTCTCCTCTTTGTTGCATGTTTTCTTTCTTCTTTATCCTTTTTATCCCTATCCTGCATCAGCCATGTCTTGTACTCATCAGGAAGCTCGGGACACTGAAGTTCCTGCATCTCCATCTGTGAACGAGATGGCCAGGCAGCCTGATACAATGCTCGAAATGGGGCCCACAATATGGATGAAAACAAACGACCTAGGATACTGGGAAAGATGATCTGACTGTGATCAAACTGCCGCACAATCCTATATGGGTAATAGAAAGTAGTCTGATGCAGACTAACCAGCAGAATACCAAGGTGATCCATGGTAGTTAAAGTCATGGCAGGGATCTGCCACAAGGGGCACTGTCAGGTGATATCTGGGCCAGTCAGGGATGAGAGGTTATGTCGCCAGGCTGCCTCGGTGATGTATATCTAATAGCAAGGGCGATAAAGGAAGGCTGAGGCACATACCTATAAGTGGGTGGTTTCTGTACAAGATTTACCTTCTCCATCAGCCAGATCTGCAACAAAAGTTAGAATAGTGAGGGAAAAGCCTTGCAATACAATAAAATTATGATGAAAGAAAGGTTTTGGGCTTACCTGAAGAAGTAAAGGGCTGCCAGCAAAAGTAGTGGTCATACCGCGATGAACGACATCTAGGCCCACCAATGTCTCGGCTAAGACAAGTGGCACAAAATCTTTCTCCATCCACATCTGACCCGCGATGTCAACCATTGCGCAGCTAACTCGCCCGTCAGAGGGAATAAGGAGATGCTGGGCAAGAAGGCATAAGCAAAGAGTATAACATCGCTGCAGCTAAAAACTGAGGTCACTGAGGTCACCGGTAGGGCAGAATCTGCCAATGATCCAGGGTATGTCAAGACAGTCATCATGTGTCAGAAAAGAGGCTTCCATCCTAGACAGGCCATAGAGTTGTATCACTTGTTGGCGGGTTGAAAGAAAGAAAGTGGGAACCACGACGGCGCTTCGAGGAGCCAAATCCAAAATAAATGCAAACTCTTCCACAGTGTGGCATAGCTCTTTAACACTGAACTAGAAGACATGGGACTGCAGGTCCCATAGCTGAGGAGCTGCCCCCAACAAAAGTATGTCAATCTTTATGGTTATAAGAGGAAATAAGGAGTTAATACCGAAAGGGGAAAAGTTTAAGCGTTCGACATGGGAAAATGCCTCAACCCATGTAGAAAGGAAAGAAGCCATCTGAGTCGGAGTAACAGAAAATGGAGCCTCCAGGGCTGTATTTATAAGGCATGGAAAGGCTAAAGATCGAAAAGAAGCAAAAAGTACAATCAATGTGGCGACCGCCACCTTTGAGTGGGCAATCGCTAACTTGGAAGGAAACCATATAGTGACATCATCCCTTTAACCAGGCAACCGCTATGTTGGAACTGGCGACTGCCATATCAGGCTTTATGAATGTGGCGACCGTCATGTTGTATAGTGGTGACTGCCATGTGTAAACATGGCGGGTGGGTGTCATTCTACAGTTTGTGTGATCTGTATA
This sequence comes from Heliamphora exappendiculata, assembly GCA_034768845.1. Lineage (NCBI taxonomy): Eukaryota > Viridiplantae > Streptophyta > Magnoliopsida > Ericales > Sarraceniaceae > Heliamphora > Heliamphora exappendiculata. The sequence goes on from JAOTRH010440498.1 coordinate 18,417, forward strand.
AATTGTGAAATTTGAATTATGCATCCAAGGCAGTTTGAGCAGCAAATAAAGAAAAGTCATGTAACAGATAAGCATGTGAAGTAATAAATGGCACGAAGGCCCAAAATGCATAAAAAAGTAGTAGAATGTATTAAAGTGTAACAGGGGCACCCAGGCCCAATAAAACAGTAAACATGGGCGAGCAGGCACATAAGTGTATCAAACTGGGGTACGCAGGCCCATCAACATAAAATGTATCAAAAAATAAAGATAGGGGGACTTTCTCTCTCACTCTCGTCTCGGGTGGACCCGGCGGGCTCTAGAAGAAGCAACACGAGATCCACGACCTTGAGCTGGGGCCGAAGCTGGAGGCGGAGCAGGAGCCTGAGGAGGCACTATCCCGGTAGCCAGTACTGGAGGCAGTTAGAGGAAAACAAGGATCAGAGCAGAATATAGAAAAGTACAGAAAAGCTAAATGAAGATATGAGATACTCACGATAGCCACCAGTGTGAAAGTAATGCCAGCGGCTCGGATAGTGGCATCCATCTGTCGAACCAATGCTCTCAGGTCGATAACCATCAGCATCGTGCAATCCAACCAAGCCTGATCAATCTGCAAAGAGCAAAAGAGAACAGTTCTAGAAGGTTGGACAGGGAAAATAAGGTGTAACTGAAGGAAAGGTGTGTGGATCAAGCACTTACCATCTCACCAAAACCCGCAGATGGTGGTGAAGGCGCAACTTTATTTCCTTAAAGGGTACAGCGCCAAGCGCCACAAGTCGACTGTGACTCGGCCCAAACCTGGGCCTCCGCCACGGCAGGATACTGGCCCAAACCCAGGGCAACAAGGTGGAAGACAAACCTGGCCGATCTCTGCTCTGAACTCCGGCACCGGTGGAATAAGAACCGATAAAGGGATGGGAAAGATGTATGCCACGGTCTGAATCTCCCAGGGAATCTCTGGGCCCTTCATCCCTCTAGCAGCCTCATCCGCAGCTCCAGCAGCATCACCAGCAGCGTCAGCATCGGCAGCCTCCGGTGCTTGGCTCCTTCTACCACCAGCTGGGTCGGGTCCTAATGGACCCAGTAAATGAGCCCAGGCCTAAGCTGCATAATCGCCTTCAGCCACCAATAACTCCGCGGCATGTGTCCCCACCGTTTCCAAGAGGAGGTCAACGCGACCTAGGAGATCGGTCTGGCACATACGGACTGGAGGAACCACCGATATACGAAAGTGATCCAGGCCAAGCGACTGGCGAACCACACGCTCGCTAAGATAGTACTGCCGATCGAATGGACCCTTCAGCAGAATCCGTCTCGAAGTGATATCCCGACTGCGCATCAGATCCATGCCAATCCGATCCTCTACCCCTCTCCAGACATCTCAGTGAACCTACGGAGTATAGTGAACAGTGCAGTATATGGTAAACAACCAATGTACAGTAATTAGTGTGTAGGGAAAAAGTGAACAAAAGCAGTGAACAGTGCAGTGAACCATACAATGATCGGTGCAGTGAACGACAGTGGACAGTATAATGCAGTAAACAGGAATTAAAGATACTTGGTCAGGAGTTAGCCGGTCCAATGTGACCCGAAACCAGTCAATGTCCTTCCTTCCATCCATCTTCCCTTTTAGGCCTAGGGACCACCGGGCCGCTCGGGAAATGACTGGAGGGTCTGTCGCCGAGTTTATCGAGAAGTGAAGCCCGAGGAACTTATAGGTCCACAACTATAAAGAAGAAGATGTCAGCAAGCAGATAATAACATATAACAAAAATGAATGGAGAACTGCAAAAACTAAATCATACCTCTCAGAACCTCCAGTATCCCCCGATGCTGAACTCCTAGGGGAACCGAGTGACAGTCCTCATAAAGCTGTAGAGAGTAGTGAGGCAACTCATCCTCAGTCAAATGAAATAATCCAGTCTAGACGAGCCAGGGTGCCCAAGTAATGCAAATGAATGGTATTCTCCTTGTTTGAGAACAAAGAGGTACCAAACATATACATCAGAAAGCCTCAAGCGACCCACTCATAGTGGCGGGGCTCGGTGCATTGGAAATGGCAAAAAAGGTCAAAGAACCAAGTGTATCTGACTCGATTTCGGTCCATCTGTATAGGTATAGCTCCAAGAAAATGCATCGATGCATCAGTGGAGCGCGCAACGGTCGAATCAAAAGGGATAGGGGCTTCTCCAACTCGGATGTTTGTGATCAGCGCAAAGTCAAGAAGCGTCAAGGTGCCCTTGAAAATGGTAAAATGAAAGGTGTTTGTGGTATCCCACTACCACTCCACCAGAGCCGTCAACCATACCCGGTCGTAGCTTGTCCTACCCAACAAGGGTATAAAGCGAGCAAAATCGGAGGCATCCATGTAAGCTCGGCTAAGGGTAGGGAGGGCATCATACCACTCCAACACCTCTCCAGAGGCAGAACCTCCGAAGCCACGGACATAGTGACGAGCCTAAAAAGAGAAGACAAATAGATGATATATAAAGAGCATATTAAACATATGAAATATGCAGTAGATAACCAAAAGCAATAAAAACCCTAGGTTTGTGTGTAAGTGACGACCATTCGGTTTTTTCAAGCCCTAAAAAACTAGACACCCTAACTCTAGGTTCGCGTGTAAGTGACAGTCTTTCGATTCTTTCAAGCCTCAGAAAATTAGGAACTCTAAGCCCTGGTGCGCCAGAAAAATCTTCCTAACCCTAAGTTCGTATGTAAGTGACGATCATTTGGTTTTTGCACGTCCTAATAAAAGACTAGGAATCCTAAGTTCTGGTACGTTAGGAAAATCTCTATCACTTCGTGTCAATCATTCTCCCTAGAAAAAATCAGAAAAATATAATAATAATAATAATAATAATAAATCTCTTTCCTTTGATATTCGTGATTTGCCCCTTTTTCCCTAACATTTTAAGATTTTTCTTAAATTTTTAAGAATTTTTGAAAACTTGCCCCAATTTTCTAAAAATCTTCCTAAAATTTCTAGAATTTTCTTAAAACTTTTCTTAAATTTTCTAAATTCTTGAAAATTTCTAGGATTTTCTAAAAGTTTCTAGGAATTTTTAAACATTTCTAAATTTTTTTTTCAATTTTTTAAAAAAATTTCTCAAATGTCTAGGATCTTGCTTGATTTTCTAAATAAAAAAAAATTACCCCAATTCTCTAAAACTTTTGAATAATTTATTCTTCTAAGATTTTAGAATTTTCTAAGAATTTTTGAAAAAGTTTCCTTATTTTTTTTCTCAGATCATTTTTCCTAAATTTTTTAAGACTTTTGAAAAAAATTTCTTGATTTTCTCTTTAAAATACCCCTTAAATTTTCAAAGTTTGTGAAAATTTTTCTTTAACTTTCAAAAAATTTTGAAAAAATTGCCCCCAATTTTCTAAGATTTTCAATAAAAATTATTCATTTAGTTTTCATACCCCCAAAACAAAAACAAAAATCCATCCCTAGTTTTGTGTTTTTCCTTCAAATAAAAATAAAAAATTCAAGCCTTTTATTTTGTGATTTTTACTAAAATAATCGTCATTTTTTTTTATTATTTGTTCAAATCCTAAGTATTTTTACTATTTTAATCCCCATAGCAAAGGTCCCTAAGTTAAGTTTAAATCTCAAACATCACACATCAATCATTATTCATATTAAAATAAATCATTAAAAAAAATCATCATTCAACGTCATATGGGGGATTCTAGGCATGCGTTTACGTTTGATATATCATAAAAATATACTTTGGTATTGAACAAGTAAATTTAGAAAATTTACCGATTGGCGTTGACGTGACATATGGTGGTCGGGCTTTCGCAGAAGGACATCGGCAGCAACTGCATCGGTGGGGGGCTCGTAGCGTCTCATCCCGCGTGGAACAAGGTGATAAGGTACTAGGGCGTAGGTATGTGGGGCGTAGGGCGCTGGGTGGCTCCCTCTAGCGTCAGGATCCAAAAAAGTCAGCCATCGTGGCCTCAGTAGTAGCACTGCAGCTGCTTATGCCTCGACAGTTGTTCGTGCCTCCTCCTCAACTGCATGGCGGGAGGCACGCTCCGCCTCAAGAACAAGAGTATCCATCGCAGCAGTGGGTTGCGTGGAGGTGACCCCGCCGGTAGGAAGACTAGAGGTCATGCCCTTGAGAGTTCCCACGAAAGAACTCCTAGTAGCATAAGGACCCCATCGTGACCCAAGATCATTATCTCCATGGCCTTGGCCTACCATGAAAAGGAATGAGATCACAAACAGAAGGGTAAATATCGTGTGAAAGCTAGAAAGCAAGGATGAACAAGAAGCGAAGGGAAAAGGCTAAAGAAAGTGGGGAAGCTAAAAGAAGTTTGAGAGAGTTTTAGAGGGGAAGAGAGCTAGAGAGAGAAAGGATATAAGCAAAATGAGCCACGCTCGCGCACGTTAAGGGGGCGGATGCGCGCCTGGAGTTAGCGGTTGCCAACTCTAATGTGAGCGACCGCCATGTTTGTGAAGAGACACATGGCGACCGCCATGTCGTAGGGGTTTTAAGTGGGCGGCCGCCGTGTCAGAAGGGTTTCGTCTTGGCGACCGCCATGTTGTCAACCGTCACGTCCGACAAGTATAGGCGACCATCATGTCAGAATATCATTATGAAGTTTTAGGGTTCTTTGGAGCTAATTGGGTGTTTTTTTCACGTGTGTTTTCTTTTAGTGTGTTTTGACTTCATGAGTGTTGTTCCTCAAAATATTTTTGTTAACAAAATATATATATAAAAAAATTATAATAATAAAATTATTTTCCTTAAAAATAATTTTTCTTCTTTTGTGTAGGTGTTTTTTTAACTTTAGGGGATTTCAAAAATAAATTTAAAATCTAGGATGTTTTTCAAAAATATTTCAAGAAAATTTTTGTTCGTGGTCTCTCCTATCAATAAATCTAATTTTAAGTCATAACTTGATTTTTAATTATTTTTTTATCTCACGCCTCGTTTCGAATTTTTAGATCTTAACTCGACCTATTAATTCATGACTTTCTTTTCGATAAATCTAATTTTAAGCCGTAACTTGGTTTTTAATTATTTTTATTTCGCGCATCGTCAAGAATTTTTAAATCTTAACTCGATCTATTAATTTGTGATTTTCTTCCCGATAAATTTAATTTTAAGTCATAACTTGTCTTTTAATTATTTTTATCTCGCATCTCGTCCCGAATTTTTTTGGGTCTTAATTCGACTTATTAATTCATGGTTATTCTTCTCGGTACGAATAGTTTTAAGTCATAACTTGATTTTTGATTATTTTTACCTCACTTTCATTCCGAATTGTTGGGTCTTGACTTGACTTATCAATGCCTTGTTGCTTTCCCGGTTAAGATAATTTATTGGATCTTAACTCGATCTTTTTAATTATTTTATCTCCAGTCGAGTTTTTAGATCTTCATTCAATCTTTGACTCACCCATTCATGCTTCCTTTAGATCTTGACTCGATCTCTAGAATTTGTTCAATCACATTTATGTTTACATCAGTATCTGCATCTTGTTAGCATTTGTTCATGTTAGCATCTGCATCATGTTCTTATCTTGCATCCTTGCCTTTTGCTCTAGGAATTACGTTTTGGTATGATCCCTAGCAAAGGAATACGTTGGAAGCTCGATGAAAATTCGAGCATGACCAACCTCATATGTATGCTTGATGCCTAAGATTGACGGCTCGATCAAAATGGCTGTTGCCTTTGAATCTTTGATATAACACATATCACGTGTTGCTATGCAAATTATATGAAAAAAGAAAAACTGTAGACACTCTGATTTGACCCTGCTCAATTTAAATGTTAGTATAAATTTTTTCTTATTATAGTAATTTTCTTTTCTTTTCTTTTCTTTTGTCTCTTTTAAAGTATGAAATATAAATAGTTAGGTTTTTTTTTAATAACTTAATAACATTTTCTAACCGTTTTATTTTAGCATAATTTTTCTTTTGTAAAGTTTTTCTTTTCCTTTAAATCTTTAAACCCTCTTTTCTTATAAAATTCATCTTTTAAATTTTCTTGTTAAGTAAGTTTTCTTTCAATGTAGAATTTTCTCTTTTATACATCTTTTATCGTACATTTAGTATTTCTGTTTTCATGTTAATGCCAATCTAGTTTATTTTGATAACATGCATATTTTGGTTATTTTCTTTAAAAAATTTTGTGTCTAAAGTAGTTTAGCTTACTTTGCTACAATTTATATTTAGGTAGTTTTTTGCAACTTCTAGCATGTTCTTATTGTTTTGTGCATACCATAATAGTTTACGTTATTTTTTTGGTGAAATTGCATGCGGGTGCACTCCATGTATCTTTTAGTTAGAAATTGCATGCCGTAGGATTTAGGATTTTATCCCTTTTTATTTGAAATATTACGTACATATGTTATGTATTTTATTTTGGATGTTCTCTCTTCGCCTCTGCTTTCTTTATTTGCATGCATTTGAGAAATTATATTAAAGAATTAATGACGATTAGTAGAGGCCAACCTTACGGTTGAGTAAACGGAGTGCTTAATACATTTTTCGATTCGTACCTTAGTTTCCGAACCCTCTTTCGCTAGTTGACGTTTTAATATCAATAGTTATTTTTATTTTTCTTAGTTTTTTTTCAAAAACTAAGTGGCCACTCCATTTTCAACAAAAGAGGTTTTCAAAATTTAATTTTTAAGGTGTTAAAATATTTTTTAAATATTTTTTGAATTCATATTTTTGAACGTTTTTCAAAACCCGTCAAAATCTCGGCACCACAACAACTAAACTATCTAAAACATGCTAAAATGAGATTTAAAATCCTCCTTTGAGGCACAAGAGTTGATGTAAAGCATTAAAATCAACCAAAAACGATAATCATTTCATACAATTATGAAAACATACAACAAGGCCATGGTCCCTCTCCTAAACATACAATGTACATGCATTAATATCAAGGCCTTATGGCTTATAAAGCGTATGTTTTAGGTTCAAAACATAGGACGTCATATACATAATCTAAAACCAAAAGAAAACTAAGAAGTTTAGTCTTCTACTACCTTCGGCTTCCTCAAGATCGCTTTACGTGATCAAATTCACTTAAAATGTTTTTAAATATCAAAACGTGAGCTAAAACCCAATAGAAAAAAGACTGGCATGAATTAAAAGTATAACATGCAATCACAAATTATATAAATAACTCGACTACACAAGTCTCAAAACGATTTTTCATCTTTAAAACCTCAAGTTTTCATATAATTCGACAACATCTAATAGTTCAATAATCATACGAAGCACATTGCATTCCAACTAGGTTTTCGCAACCTACAATATTTTCTACACACCTTGAACTCTTTTACGGACTTCCACCAAGGGATAAATACTAACCCCACTTTTGAAAATTCTTTACAGTCTTTCACCGCATGATCAACCTTAACCCCAATTATGCAATTCTTCACCGTCTTACATTGTAGGGCAGTACCTGCCCAAATTAAGCAATTCCTTACGGTCTTTCACCGCAGGAGTAATTGAATCCCAATTTCACATACATAGATGTTACACATTTAAAAAAAAACATAGCCACACTTAAACATTTAAAGACATGCATTCATCAATCACCCGATAAAACCACAGCTTAATCCTTAGGTTAGCCCCGCACTCCCCAAAACTATGTTCCTACAACATATACATAAATCTTTTCAATTTTATAAACTCATTCTTTTTTAGAACCACGTGCACGTACATCCACCAACTTTGTAATAAACCCTACATAAGCCTAACATGCTTTTTATCCAACCAAACACGATTTAAACATAAAATTTGACATTTATAGCATTTTAAAACGATAAAAAAATGCACATAATCACATGTATCACCCCTTTAAGGTAAGCTAGTCTAGAATTCTATCTCTAAGAGTTAAAAACTCGACGCTTTAAACACCAATAGGAAACCGAAGTCACCAAAATGAGATTTTGTTCTGATGAACGCGAAACCTACGATGCGTATAACAAAGATCGACTATCCTCACACCAAGAACCGAGCCCAAACCAAGTTAAAAGCTAAAGAGAAGGCAGAGAGTTTGGTTAGTCTTTCAAGGAATAGAGGAAGAAGCTTGCTCAACAAGCTTTGGTCCAAAACCCAATGCCACTTATGCATTTTATAAAATCCACGCTAGACAAACCGATCGAGCGGTCCTGCTTCAACTTTTCTGCCACGTCGCAGAACATGATTGGAATTGAAACCAACATGCACAACTAAACCAACACATGTATAAAACACAAAGAACATACTTTTCTATAACATTAAAGCAATATACAACACATTGAGAGTATATATTACAAAACTAAAGGAGTGGGGTCCCACAACTCTCCCCTTAAAGGAACTTCGCCTCCGAAATTCGCTACAAGGTAAAAAATAAAACAATTTCGGGTACCTAGTTCGGATTTCGGACTGAAGCTCCCACTTAGTTTCCTCGACGCCATGATAAAGCCATAGAACCTTAATATAGGCAATGGTCATCTCTTTTAACACTTGCTCCTTCGTATCCAAAATCTTCACAGAATGAAGAAAGATAAGGTTAGGTGAAGGAGATGACTAGTTGAGTGTAGAGTAATGACAACATGAATAGTCTGATATCTGTAATTCTCCTTATGAGTACAACTACCCTTCCTATTTATAAACCCTCGATGGAGCTATTAGGATGGGAATGAGACTCTAAGAGATATATTCGAATTAGGAGAGGTAACCCCGGGAATTAAGACATAAGATCCGCAGATTAATCATTTATCAAGAATCAGTGTTTTACTTCAATTCAACTAAGTCGGCCAGCGGGTACCCTATGCATACCTGACCCACTTGGGTTAAGCACCGATCCAGGGATCACTCAAGTGGTTGAATCCTGTGGGTCGACAAGGGGGTTGGTGGCGGTGGTGGCAAGGTGGTGTTGGTGGCGGTGGCAGCGACAACGATAGCGACGACCAGGGTGGTGGTGTGAGGAGTGAATGGTATATTAGGGGTATTTTTTAGTATAAAAAATATTAAATATAATTTTTATTTGGGACTTATTAGAATACAAAATACCTAAATGAAACATAACCTAAAATTTTTCTTTAATTTATTGTCTAATTTGAAGAAAATAAGATATAAAAAAATTAATACAACCTTATTATTAATTCCATCTTATTCACAATTTTTATTAATTCCATTCACAATTTTTATTAATTCCATATTATTTATAATTTTTATACTAATTATTTAATTGTTAATTTTACTCCATTTATACTTATTATCAATTAAATTTAAAAAGTTTTTAAAGTTAATATGCAAAACAGTAATATTGTACCTAGATAATTAATTATATAAATTAAATTTTAATTATTTATTTGTATTAAAATTTATAATATTTATTAATTTTAATATAAATAAATAATGAGAATCACTTTGATGTGATTTGGTATATTGTGGTTTGATGGACTTAAAAACGATGCTGCGCCTACATCGTGTTGAGTTTTATTTGGGTTTATTTAATGAATATATTTTTACCATCGAATCCGTTTATTATATAGAACTCGTTGAGTTTTTTTAATGTATAAAATTTCAGATTTATCAGATATTTGTAAGTAAGTGATTAAGTAATATTTGTTTAATAATATCTTTTTAAATTAAAATTTTTATTTATTTATTTATAAAATAATATTAAGAGATTTTATTCAATCACTTAGTTATCGGTATAAAATAAATTTAAAATTTTATATTTTAAGCAAACTCAATAAATTATACGTAATAAAAGAATTTAATTATAAAAATATATTTTTTAAATATTTTAAATAAGACTTAGCACGGCGATGCTGCCGTTTAGGCGCAGCACCGAGGTGCTGCCCATTAGCACAGCACCGTCCCCGCGTCGGGTTTTACGTGTACAAAGCATTTACTATGCAAAAAAGCTGACTTCAACAGGCGAACGCTTTTCTGTTTCGGTTTCAGAAAACTCTCCCTTTCCCTCTCTGATGGCCGTACAGTGGCTTCTGGTGTGCCACGGCCTGGTCACACTGTTGGTCGTGATTTCATTCCTTTGCGGGCAGTGGCCAATCTTTCAGGGAACTTTCATCGAACGCTTTCACTACTTCCTAACCTTCGGTGCCTATGATTATTTTCGGTATCTTTTACTCTCCCTTCCTCTCTTTCTCTCTTCTACGTAAATCCGTCACTTTTCTTCTTGATTGATACGCCGATATTGCCTAATTATCCATTGTTACAGACGAATTATTGGGACGGTGTTTGGCTCTAGGGGCTCTGAGGCTGTTCTTTCTTTCGAGTACTACTGCTGCGATCGACCTAACCCTATCCTACAGGTTTCCCATCGAAAATAAATTTGTTCACCCACTTGGAAATTAAGTTGTTCACTCACTCTCTCATTCGTTCGAATTGTGGTTTTTTTTGGCAAATGTACGGTGTACTCTACAGTTTGAACCAATAAAAGTGTGAGTATTGTTCACTCACTATTTCATTGGTTCTAATTCTTCTTTCATTGGTTCAAATTGTGGGTTTTTTTTTTAATTATCAAATGTAGGGTGGACTCTACAGTTTGAACGGATAAAAAACTGGGTATTGTTCGCCCATTTTGTTAGTTAGGTGAGTAAATAAAATAATTCTCTTTCCCAAATGAGAAATTACATCTAATGTACATACAATATTCGCTTGTACTTTGCATACATTACCAAAAAGCTGGTGAAATTTGATTTGAGATAGGCAATTTTTATTTTAGGATGGGTGATTTGTAATTTTCATGCATTTTGTTTGTTGGATTTTGCATCAGTAAGACCCACATGCTTGCTTTTTATGGGGTTCAAATTCTTTGATGAGGGTTCAGTGGTTTTGTTGCGTTCAATTTAGTGAGTCCATTGCCCCGGTTTTGCTTATGAGATTGTGTTGATGTTCACTTTGTGATGTCATGATAATCTATGCGCTAAAATGCTGTTCGAAACAAAACAGGATGTAATGTTATTCTTATAGGATACCAAGATATCTTAATTAATCAGCTTATTCTTTATTTTGGCTCGGATTGGATTTTTCCTCATTTTTCCTTAGACAACTCTTTTTGACTTTGATCTGTATTTTTTTGAATGCTTAAAATTATTCTACTTATGAAGAATCAGAAAATATATATATTTTTTTACTAAAACATGAATAATTCAGAAAAGACAAAAAAAGCTAGTTCTAGATAAAATATTCCTCTTATCATTTTCTTCAACCATTTTTTTAAAACTTTGGTTAAGATTTTTAACTTTTTAGATTCCATTAGTGAAGAGAAATTTGGAAAGCAAGAATTTTGAATGTATGCCGAATGGTGCCTCATACGAAAAAAAAAAACCCGTTTGGGAAATGCATGCCGAATGGTGCCTTATTTTGGATGTTGGCTTTGAATAACTTCCCAATTCTTTCATAATTGTTTTCACATATTGATGGCTTCACAACTATTAAGGTCCCTTTCAACTAAACATAATGGCATTCTATGTACTCTCTTCAACTTAAATCACGTCTATGCTCTCATTTGAATTGCTTTGCAAGGCTTTAATTGTTATTTATTCTTAGGTGCTTAATGTCGTTGCCTCATAGTGCAACACCTTACTAATGCATTGGTAGCTAGCAATTGACCCCACTTGACTGGCAATTGTTTAGTGATATTTCTCTTTAAGAGGGCTAAATGCCCCTATGTCATCTAATGGCTTTGTTTAAAGCATTATCATTATGATTGCTTGATCCTGAGTTAATTTAGACTCTTTATTTGTCATGCTAAAGCTAGTCATTTACATAGAAAGTTAAAGAACTTGAAAACTTCTAATTGCATGGTTTTTTTTGCCAAGTACGATGCACCTAATATTTGCCATTCTTTTTGTATGCTAATTTCATATGGTATGGTATTATTTGAAACTTCTAATTGCATGACCTTTTTTTTTCAAGTAAGAAGCACCTAATATTTGTCACTATTTTTGTGTGCTAAGTTCATATGCTAAAGAATACCATACTTCTGCCAATACAAGAAAAAGATGCCATACCTCTGCCAATACAAGAAAACTTTATCATATATCACGGAGTGTTCCTGCTAATGCTTTCTTCTTTTTTGGTTACTGCTGTTTTTTTTAAACATTGAACAATGCCGCCCAAACTCATTGGTGCCTTAGAACACATAAGTAAAAGATTCTCAAGTAATTGGGATAAGACCATATAAGCTGCTATACAATGCATGTTTGACTCTTAGGACTGTACAAATAATGCTCGAGGTGGTTTAGTACTCACTCTAACTCTCCCAATCTCCCATATAGGAAAGACGAAGTGATACTGGTTCCAGCACTAGTGTTGTTCTGCGAAAAAGAAAAGAAAAGAAAATGATGATTTGGAATCTTCGATGGTAAAATACCATGGCTCATGGTTAATGAAGTTGGGAGTTGATTTCATGTGTATTAGTGGTAATCATTTGCTTGGTAGAGATAAAAATTGAATATTTGATGATAGAACTGTTAAATAACGTTGGACATTGTGTGACGCTGTCATGGTTAGTAAAGCAAAGACCTAATTTTAAAGATTTGATGGCATCTTAAAATAAAGTTTTTAACCAGGATATCTCACTGGAACCGCAAGTTTGGCCTTCGTACTTGGGACTGGTTGGTGAAAATGCTACCTAAAACCTATGTCTTGGTTATAGTTGAGATTTGAAATGGATTCAAATTATGAGAAAATGTAAAAAAAAAGTAATGATTTCTATATCAGATTTTGTTGAAAAGTTGTGAGTTGTGACTTGGAACTTTTTACTGACAACGTTTACGTTGTTTCCCTATCTTGTTTGAAAAATAATAATAAAGCAAACCCTTCTTCGTTTGATATAGCATAGTATTGATGAATAAGCTCTCTTCTCTTTATTTTTACTCCTAACTCTTTCCTGGGTAGTTCCAAATGTTTGACGCTTTCCAGTTGCAACTTCAGCAAATTCACTAGATGATTTAGTTGCAACATAAGGTCTAGCTATGTGTCTAGAGATTTAGATCACAGAAATAAATAGGCATAACACAGAGCTGAAGGAAGAAATTGCATGAAAAGAATTGTTTAAGGCTTAATCTGAGTAATAATGAGAATAAATAAGAAAGAAGATGAGGATGGGGCGAAATTTACTTATATTGCAATATTTTGGACATTAATTAAGACACATTTTGCCATTGAGTTTTGGTATGATATATTATATGTATGAGTCAAGTGATAGAAAGTTTAAAAGCCCAGTTTTGACTCTTTGTTTGTGAGAAAAGCTATGAATGCTCCAAGCATCCAAAATCTTAGAATTGGGGTTCCGTTGATTATTCTTTTTTGCATGTTTGTAATTAGGATCTAAAAATGGAACCAAGAACATCTTAGGTTATGTATAATACCTCATATTGGAAACTATTTTTAGGCAACCTTAGGAACTTCATATTTTGTTCTTATTAGAGAGAGTTGATATTCTATTTATTTGGAATTTAATTCTTCTGATATTTTCTTTGAATCTAACTGGGGGTATTTGTTATTTATATGTATTACCATAAGTAAAAGGACCGGTAAATGTAAAAAAGGAAAGAAGGAAATGCAAACTTGACTTGTATTTTTTTTATATGGTTTCTTTTTCTCTTTTTTTTTCCTTTTTTTTTTTTTTTGTTTTCAGTCCAAGTCCAACACAAATTGAGACCATAGGGCCTAGTATTGTTTTTGTTTTTCAAAAAATTTGAAAACTAGGCACTAAAACTGTTTTTCTTTCCAGGGAATGGTAATGTTTTTCAAATTTATTAAATCCAAAACAAAAATGATGTTTTTTTTTAGTTGTTTTCTGAACAAATTTTCATTACCACCTCTCTCCTCCACCCCTGATGCGGATAATATATGGTATTATATTCTTAGATTTTATTCATTTTCCTTATATTAGTAAGATATTATATTATTTAGATATCGTTTTTGTTTCTAGTAATTTAGGATATTATCTGATTTTGTTTCTTTTAATTAAGGATTCAAGTTTCTTTTTTTAATTAGGGTTTAAGCTTTTAAATAAGAGGGTCTTTCAATGTATTGAGCAGACTTTGATTAATAAAAATTGATATTGAGTAATTATTGTGAGATTGTTCTTGTGGGTTACTAGTCCTTTAATCCCCGACCGTTCGGCGCCAACCCCCCTCTGGGCACCCTTCCACTAGTGATCCCTTCTGATCGCCCTTTCTTGCCAGTGATCTCATCCAGCATTCCAGCCACCACCCCTTCTTGCAGTGGTCTCCTCCGGCCACTTCCTCTTGTGCTGGTAACTTTTCCGATGATCCCCTTCCTGCTGGCAATCATCTCACCCATTGGTGACCCCTCCAACCACTCGTGTTTTCAAAACACGGTTTTTAAAACATATGGTACCCAACATGTTTTTTTTTTCTTTTTCTTTCTTTCTGTTTATGTTTTTACCAAATCTAATTGAAAACATGTTTTCTATTTTTGTAAATAGAATACAAAAACCGATAATGTTATTGACTAGCTTCGGAAAATATTTCTTTTCACAGCCATCATTTAATGATTTTTTTTTTAATTATGCTTTTATGCTTCAGCACAACTAACATTAAGGACAAAGATACACACTAAGAAAAATATTTCTTTCTTAACAGATCCAGCACCACCCCCCTTCCC